>WOVY01005627.1:0-71032 GCA_013436015.1 Rhipicephalus annulatus
AAAGAGGTATTTCTTTTTTTAGAAAAGCAGATTGGTTGGCCTGCCGACTTCTGGCAGCATGCGACATGTCTGTTGTACGCGTGTATTCATTTACAAAAGAAAATGCTCTACTACTACAGCGGACTGCAAATTCAGTACAAAGCTTTTATGAATTCGTCCGTATACGGAAATTGATAAAACGATGAATTGTGAATTTATGAGTTCGTTCATACAGATACTAATTGAAAAAGCTCTTACACAGAGCATGTTGGAATGTTAAAACCACCCCAGATGACTTAATCTACGCATTTTAATGCGAACAAATAATAAGGATCTAGAGCGTCCCTTATTATCACGTCGTCATTGTATGGCTTGAATCCAACGATCATCAGGAATAGAACACACGTGCCCTGGATATATGGATTGCCGAAGTTTGGTATGCAGAGCAGTGCTGAATATTCCGCTTTTTGAAAATTACAATTTCGGGATTTGTGGTGTCTCGATGGGGCAGACGGTGGCCGCAGCGATTGTGTCTAAAGTCAGTAGACACTATTGACACAATATGTGTGCAAGAATCGGGGTTCACATATCATACGAAACACTTTTTTTTACATTCACGAAAAGTTGAAATTTCTACTCAGTCAATTATAATTGAGTTGAAACTTCAATGTAGGGGTTGGGAGTTTTATGGCCTTTTTTAATGAAACCAATTATCACTGCACGGTAGAGCCATTATACATAATCATCGCTCGAGGAAAGATTCATTGACACCAGAAAATGGTTTTAGTAGTCGCCAAAATAGGCGGGAAAAACAAAATATTTCAGGCCCCCAAATTGTAATTACAGACTAAAAAAGCTGTGACGAAATTGAATTTTCGAAGAAATGCATGCTATATCTGTGACTACGACCGGAAACAAACGGGAACAGTTTAGGTTATATGATACAAAGACGCCAATTGTTTAGCACAGTCATGCAATTTTTTTTTCCCGCAGGGTGCACAGAATACCGTCCCTCCTTTTCTAATCTAGCATGGTGATTCATGTGTCCACTGGGAACAACATGCTCCTGGTCTTTTTCCTTTCGCCATGGCGGAAAAGTGTCAAACAGACAGAACTATAGTAATAGCGCTATTAGGATAGAAGTGAGTTTTGTCTCGTATTTACTGGTCGAGTCGCACAGGATCATTTATCTTCTGTCTGTGAACACTTCAAAGGCCGCCCTTCACAAGGTATGATAATTTGAGCAATGCATGTGCTGGACGTTCACGATCTCATCTGCCAAGAAATGCAGAGCTATATGCCACAGAAAGTGGTGACATGTAAGACTGAATTGCTGCTTCGCCTTCAGCTTTCCCTTTTTTCGTTCATGTCGTGCTATTTTGATAGGTTACGTCTGAAGATATTGCACACCAATTAGCCCAACTCAATTCTCTAAGTACAGTTTTTTTCATTATGTGCGTAATTTTATTGTCTAATTTAGCTTTAGGAGCTAAAAGCAAGCTTTGACTGCCAAGTGCATGTTATTCGGCACTACGCTATAGAATTTGCATTTGAATCACTGAACAGACTGAGAAATGCTTTTCAACTCCCGTGGCAGAGTCGCGTAAGCAGGGGTTCTTTCTTTCTTCGCCACTTGTTGACATGCCAGGCACATCGACTGTGATCGACGACATGCTTCGTCGGATCGGCGACTGGTCTAAGCACGCCACCTGCAAAAGCAGAGCGCGGTTTCGCCGCGTAGTTATGGTTGCTAACTAGGCAAGATAGCGTGTATGCACTACTACTGTGCTGTCATAGGGCCCTGCCGGGGTGGTCTAGTGGCTAAGGTACTCGGCTGCTGATCCGCGGGTCGCGGGATTGAAACCCGGCTGTGGCGCCTGCACTTCTGATAGAGGCGGAAATGTTGTAGGCCCGTGTGCTCAGATTTGGGTGCACGTTAAAGAACCTCAGGTGATCGAAATTTCCGGAGCCCTCCACTACGGCGTCTTTCATAACCAGATAGTGGTTTTGGGGCGTTAAAACACCACATACCAATCAATCAATCAATCAATCAATCAATCAATCAATCAATCAATCAAATCAAATCAATCTACTGTCGCCGGGAGCATGTACAGTTACTCTAGCAATACTTATACTGGAGTGTCGCATCATGACAACTCCTTAAACTTCTGACCGATGGCTCCCGTTCAGAAGCGCTCGTTTGCCTTGGCAATAAAAGAAAGGAGGTGTTGGATGGGAGAACGAGCATAGAAAGATAGAAGTAGAAAGAGCAGAAAAAGAGAGAAAGTAAAAAGGCGAGTCAACGAATAAAAAAACAGAAAGAATAGAAAAGATGCATCAAAAAAGAGAAGAGAGAGGGAGGCAGACGAAAAAGAAAGAAAAAATGGCAGCATATCCACGGAGTGAATGATGGAGAGTGGGGCGAAGCATTCGTCCGTCCATGCGTCCGTCTGTGTGACCGTCCATGCGTCTGTTTGTGCACCCGTCCCTGCGTTCTTTCGTGCATCCGCCCCTGCGTCCGTTCATGCGTCCATCCATGCATCTGTTTGTGTGTCCGTTCGTTCATCTATTCAACACTCCAAGTCCCACCATCTCGCATCTTTTATCATATATTCCCCATATAGAAGCACCGCCATCCAGCTGACATTCCAAGGACTAAACGAGAGGGTGGCACACGCACACTTTCTTACGGCCTGCGCTTTGGGTCCACTTCCCACCTTTAACCACCTCGAGTTCATGGTTTATTCTAGTTCACTGTATTCCTGGCACTGCGACCAAACGCTCGCTAAACCTTTCGAAAACCAAGGAGGTTACGCCCAGCGAGTATAACGTAGCAAACCTTTCCCTGTCAGATAGGGCTCAATTTACATGCCGATGGCTGCTAATGAGAAATGAGAGACAGGAGAATTCGGCTTTTACTTTCTTACGGCTTGCGCTTCGTATCTACTTCTCATTTTTAACCACCTTGAGTTCATTCATGGTATATACAAGTTCATTGTATTCATGGCACTGCGGCTCAACGCTCGCTAAAACTTTTCTAAAGCTAAGGAGGTTACACCCAGCGAGTATAATGTAGCATCCCGTTCTTGTCCGATAGTGCTCAATTTACATGCCAATAGCTGCTAATGGGGATCGCAGCGTGCGCGTTGACTAAAAGCCAAATGCTCATGTCTCTCATTCCCCATTAGCAGCCATTGGCATGTACATTGAGCACTATTTTTTATTGTTAAACCACGCACAGAAGAAATTTCTTTTGGCACCACCTTGGAGGTCAAGTGTTATACCTATTTTGGGTATGTGCCACTGGTGGTTACATACGAGGGACGCCCAAGCCACGCCATAAGGAGCTTCGCCCCTAAAACAGAGAGAAATAACTAGAATTATGTCAGCCGACCGTGCACACTAGTGTGCAATAAGTTGGAAATGTGTTCCTTGGGCAGTATTTTTTACTCATGCTGAAAAATTTATTCAGCCCGAATTGAACGCCTTAGCGTTGCCATTTTCGATGTGGTTTTCTTCGTAAAACATTATTTGAATATTCATTGCATGGCTGAAGATTTGTATTTGGATATCTAATGCACATTTTATGATCGACTTGTGAATTGCCACGTGGGTGGGAATTGAAATTGACAAGCGCCTAATCTGCAGTTACAACGCTTGTAGTCTGGCTGGTGGTCTCTAAAAAGTGTTTATTTAGATTCTCTCAACCTAAGTATAACCTGCTGTCAGGGATGCGTTGCTTTCGCATTGCAGGCACTTGTAACGGGAACTCGTTCCAAAAGTGGGCAATAACGAGCGTTCGTTCCTGTTGCAGAGAAACACCTACAACACTGGTTCAGACAAGCCGTCCCATAAACTATCGTAGAACACCGTGATGCGTTAGAAGTAGTGTGACATAAAGGTGATCCTATCCAGCGCAGAATACAATGTAACAGTTTCCGAAAGGTCATGAAAGCGGAAGCACTCAAATTGCTATTTAAAATGTGACTCTGAATCAAGAGTTATGTTTGACAATTGAACACATTTCTATGTGCGTAGATAGTAAAAACCTTTGAAATATGGAGCATTGTGGGATCAGACTGAGTTATCGAACTGTCATATTATTTTTGGCAGATAACAATAGCGCAATAACTCATTCATAGCGGGATCTATCGTCTGCATAGAAATTCTCGTGCGAAACTTGCCATTTCTTTCACAGGATGGTATCCGATGTATATATGGAAGGCCTATGTGGCAATACTGACAAATGGCGAAGAGGAGCGAGCTAAGATTGGCCTCCACAAAGACACTATCCCAGCTTTTTTGTTGGGCCCACGTGAGAGGCACTTTTGAACGAGAATCGCGTAAAAATGTAGTCATAGCAAAATCTTTTGTGCTGATCACAAAATATTAAGCGCAGAATCTTAGCTTTCAACGGACCTTCAAAAACACTAATAAATAGTGTAAAGGATGAATATGAGCTGAGTAGCCGGGCGGCCAATTTTTAAGCGTGTATCCACACGACGGACCAAATCCGTCTTTTCCGCGGCGGACGGCGCGTCACGTGACCCCACGTCACGGATTTCCGCCATCCGTGCCGCGTCCGCGACGTCGCGGACGGAAAATGCCACGCTCTTTTTCGCAAACGGATTCCCGCGGAAAAACACGACAAATTTAGCGGAGGACGCCAATACTAGTGTGGCAACAAGCGCTTATTTTTCTGTTTCTCGTGTGGTTTCGTAAATTTAGCCGACGAAGTTATAAGGGTCTGGCAACAGGCACGTTTTTTTTTTTCTGCTCGTCTTGTTTGGGTTTTTGCGTGGGAAGTACGTTCGACGCACACTACCGCAAACAACTCCAACTATGAACTTGAGCGACGACGCAACTTTTTTTCTGCTGCGCCTTGTTGAGCAGTTCCCCGCATTGTGGGATATGACACTCGCCGAGTACGCGGACACAACAGTGAAGGAGAGTATATGGGAACGCATAGCGAAGGAAATGAACGAGGAGTGGCCTGCGTACGGGCCGTACGATGCCAGTAAGTACCATTTATATTTACTCTCTATGTTTTGCGTTATTATATGGGTGGGTTTCGTGATAATAACCTTCTGGAATGTACCTGTTATGCATGACGTGGGGCACATTGGTGTCTACAAGTGACGGCCGTGGTCAGCGCATTCCCAAGCATGCTACCGTGCCGGAGGCAGGGCTGCTCAATAAAAATGCATTTTAATCAAGGAATCGGCGCGAAATTCAAGAACAGTGTTAATGGCGACGAGTCCGCCAAACGTTGCTTGTGATGCGTAAGCTTGCGGTAAAACTGAAAACATTCACTGCAGTATTCGTTAGAGCACCAGCCACGTTTTTTCAGCATAATGTGTTGTGATGGTGATTGACCGAAACTGCATGGTGTAAATCGTACTTATAATCACCCCCCCCCCCTCTGTTTTGTTCTTTTTTTTTACAGAAGCCCTTCGGCGCTTCTTTGACAATAAGAGACGCACATACCGGTTGGAGAAGAAGAAAGTAGAATCCACAAAGAGTGGAATGCCAAGCTCGGACGTTTATAAAGGTCGCTGGCGCTTTTATAATTCACCCAGGTTTTTGGATGCTTCAAAAGTGACCTGTTGGCGTTCTGTGAGCACTGATGCATGCCAAGCTGCGGCGGAGACCATGAAGGTAAACTGCCCTTGTTTTTCGTATTTGTGATGAAGCCTTCTTGTGCCGCGTAAATTTTACAATATGTATTTTTATTACTTAGCACTTTCTTATACAGCCTTACAACCTTTTCAATGCTTGAACACACACCAAAATAATTCTACATTAAGATTAGTTGCTTGGTGTGCTGAATTATTCAAACGTCGTTTCTATATTTAAATTAGATATGACCAAAAATTGTTGACACTGAAGTTTGAATCTTGCGCTCTAATTACGCCAAATCACGAATAATGTACCATTGCTTTTACGTGGTTGTAATACAGATTGTAATCGGAATAGATACGCAGATGTGTGTCTGCAAAGCGTTACATTTTGGAATTGCGAGAGACTTTGTGCGCCATTTTGTGTCTTGCAGGTACGACCAGACATTGATGATCCTTCACAAACCTCAGACGATGCAGCTGCAGCGACTGACGACCAAAACATTACCGTGGACGACCCAATTGCGGGCAAGGCACTCTCTGCAATGTCCCGCCAAGGAACACAGAAGAAAAGGCGCCGATCTCCCCATCGTTTAGATGAAATATTGGCCCAACGGCAAACTGTGTTGGAAAAAATAGCTGCAAGCGTAGGCCAACCAGCGAGTACCACACAGCAGGAAGATGATATCGACTATTTTGGTAAAGTTGTTGCTGCACACATGCGCGAGGTTCCGAAGGATAAGCTGATCCCATGCCAGAAGGCTATCTTAAGCGCACTTGAAATCTACATCAACAAAAGCGAGTAAGAAAGCTCAACAGATCTCATTTAATATTGCCAGTTAATAAATCGTTGCTTACCTCCAGCATTGTTGTCAGTGTGAATGAAACTCAGTTTTAAGTAAATATCCGTAATTTGAAATGCCATTCATATGACAGCGTATACAAGATCTCGCCCTTCAACTAAACAAACCGCATTTTATTTTTCAACAACTTTATTTTATGACAACGCATGTGCATCTTGCACTATCTTTGCGTAATCTTATGGCCTTCTGTATACATCGGCCTCCAAGTGGGCTGACGTACGCTGCCATGACACAGCACCCCTGCCATTCAAAAATTCGCATAGGCTGTCACGTACGGCGGAGCCAACAGCACTTACTCGTCCGCGAGAATAAGGCTGTGTAGAGAACAGAGTTGCAGTAGGCGTTGTGTCGGCACACGAGTCAGCTGCGTTCAATTCATTGGCGAGGAAGTTGTGCAATACGCATGCTGCATTCACCATTGATGTCACCCGTTTTGGCTCAGCGTCAATCACGGTGTGCAGAAATCTAAACCTATTCGCAAGTATTCCAAAGGTGCTCTCAACTACACGCCGAGCCCTGGATAACCTGTAAAGCATTAAAAAAAGTAAGATATAATTTTATACACTTTACACCACTGAGAAGATAGTAGCATGCTAATGTGTGCTGCAAATCTGGGTTAGCGCACCTTCGATTAAACGGTTAAATATCACATAGTGCTGTTTCAGTAGTGACATAAATTACCTGTAATTAAATATTCTCTTCTCTTCTGATAACGAACGTTCCCCAAACGGTTTCATCAAGTTTCTTCCAAGAGGAAACGCGTCATCACCGACGAAAACTGGTGGCAAGTACAGATCAGGCAAGCTTCCCACCTTGACCAGTTCCGGAAGACCAGCCGACATGTTTGACAAGTGTGCTTGCAGAGGCGTAGTTTGCCAGACGCCCGCATCTCCCTGTGACCCTGGCGCACCAACATCCGTGTACAAAAATTTGTAGTTCGCATCGACCACGGCAAACAGTATAATGCTAAAGCTCTTCTTGTAGTTTCTGTAAACTGTTCCCGTGTTTGCTGGCTTAGTAATTATCACATGCTTTCCATCCATCGCTCCAACGCAGTTTGGAAAGTTCCAGTTTCTACTGAAACCAGCAACGACGTCTCTCCACTCATCCTCGGTGCTTGGAGTTTTGAGAAATTCATTCTTCAGCTCTTCATAAATTACATTACATGTTTCATGGATGATATCATTTACAGTCGAGTGGCCCAGACGAAATTGGCGACTCAAGGAGTGGTGGCTCTCTCCTGCACAAAGGGAAAAAAATACCGTCACTAATTCGCAGATGTATGCCAAGAGTGCCAAACTGTACATCAACGACAGCGAGGCTGTGTAAGAGGGCTTTCGTAGCCTTCGCAAGATTTGTTTTATTAGTGTCACATATGTGCCTATTCAAGACCTTGCTGGCGTTTTACAACACACAACGTAATGCCACCTCTAAAAGCGAGGCTCTCCAAGTCTGAACAGTCTCGGATGCAACAATAGGAGCAATGTTTCGAGTAGAAATGCACAGACGTGCAACACTTGCCTGAAGCAAGGTATCGTAGCGTGACCTGCAGCCTTGTTTCAGCTGATATGGCTCGCCGCATTACGGTGTCCTGTCGTTGTATGCGAGGTCCTACGAGCGACAGCAACTGGACAAACTGCTCTCTCGACACTCGCAGAAGCCTCCTGTATTCTTGGCTGTCGCTAAGCAAAAGTTCACGATAGAGTTGATATTGCATACCCAGATGCTTGTTAGCGATGTAGTCCTTTTGCCAACAAGATCGTTTTACAGGGAAGAACAGCGCTTCATCGTCTAATTCTGCTAATACAACAGCCATTGCAGCTATTCGTTGCTTTCTTTCGACCTCCATATTCACTTCAACTTCAAACTCAGCGTCATAGACGGAAACCTAAACCTCGAATGGCTAGCGATGAATGGGTTTTCTACTTTCAGACTGGTCGCGCCATCTATAGAAAAGAAGAATAAGCAAACATTCGCACATTATCATGAGCTCCGAGATATGGTAGCCCCAGCGCTACCGCAGATCACCGAGCTCATGTATTGGCAATAGCGGTGGTCGCTAAGCCTACACTTTTCAGAAAACGAGTACGGCGCTCGGAAACAGTACCAAATAGTCATGTATACGTTGCCGTCGAAGCTCGAGGACACAGACCTAAAGCCTACACAACCATCAGTTTGGGAATAACAGCCCACGCGATGCGCTACGAAGAGCTTAAAGATTTGAAGCGGGCAGCTCTCGCTTCAGACAGTGCCGCCATGTTTTTTTTTCTCCAGCGCGTCCGTCTGCTCGCTTCGTCCGTCGTCTGAATGTGCTTCGCAGCCGGACGGGCGGCGGAACGAACGTCCGCGGGAGGGATTTGCGCGGATATGTCCGTCGTGTGGATACACGCTAACCGCTATACAAACAGTCTCTAAACCACGTTCGTTTTTAAATTCACATTAGTCGTAGCTATGAAAGACGTCTGGCAATGTTAATGAGTCTAATGACCTCCCGCACATCACTGACGCCAATGCTATCAATAGCGTTAAAAGTAAGGATGCATTCTTGGCCGCGCACACAATCGCGTACTTCGAGAGAAGCAGCTGAAAAGTCCGACATAGAAGCAGCCTGTCCTCTCGTATATATTGTTTGAGCGCAAACCATTCAATTGGCGACGTCAGAAGGTCTTCGGGAACGTGGGGAGAAACACATCGGAGATACGTAGTGCAATATTATGCGTGAATGTGGTTAGTGGCTGTGATTCACCCTCGTAGCAAGCACGGATCTTGAACTTATTTTGATGTACCATCTGGACGAATTCGACAGTCTCGTCTAGTCGGAAACAGGATTCGAACAAGTGCAACGTTGACCATAGTAAATATAGATGTAGTTCTCTTTTAAAGGTAAAAGACGTGCATAGGACAAAGATATGAGAAACTCACATCTGGTTTAGAGGGATAAGGGTATTGAACTCCATATGCTATTAGGCTTTAGAGTGAAAAAGACAGCAAAGAATAGAAAGAGCTTTTTTTTTGGAAAAGCAAACCAGCTGGCCTGCATATTTCTGCTTACCTCTAACTATGTATATGTTCAACGCACAGTACTTTATTGAAAACAGAAATTGTTCATGCGAGAGGATGAACAGAAAAATAAGTAGAACAAAATTGTTGCGAATTTTTCTGAGTGCTGAAAATAATGGCGTGAATGAATTGTAAATTTGTGAATTTGTCCGGTTACGAGCGAATTCACAAACGATGCTCTAGCAAGGCATGTGTAGCCCCGCCGCGGTGGTCTAGTGGCTAAGGTACTCGGCTGCTGACCAGCAGGACACGGGTTCGAATCGCGGCTGCGGGGGCTGCATTGCTGATGGAGGCGGAAATGTTGTAGGCCCGTGTGCTCAGATTTGGGTGCAAGTTAAAGAACCCCAGTTAATCAAAATTTCCAGAGCCCTCCACTACGGCGTCTCTGATAATCATATGGTGGTTTTGGAACGTTAAACCCTAAAAATCAATCAAATCAGCAAGGCATGTGTACCTGCCATTGAAAACAAGAATAGTGCCACAATGACGTAATCTACTCACCCAGAAAGCAAACTGATATCGAGGATTCAGCATGCCCCTAATAACCGCGTGTTTTTAGCGCGTTAAATCGTAAAACTGAATAGTAAATGTACACTCGTACTTACACACATGCGTATATGATTCATGGATGAGCCGAAGCTTGGTTTGCAGAGAATGCCTGTACTTTCCACTTCTCAAAAAAAAGTATTTCGGGGATTAGCGCTTAATAAGAATGGTGTCGCAGCATTCATGTCGAAATTCAATGGACCGTATATATAGTTTTATAAAGAAAAACATTATTTGCCCCGTATCTGCATGTTCCTGCAGATGTCGTCGTAAGACGATAGTCTTGGCTGTGGAGAGAGAGAACAAGACATTTATTTGATGTTCTGCGCAAGAAAATCGGTGAGTGGTATTTGGAGGCGCTGCGTATGAGTTACTCGAGCGTGCAGCGCAGGCGAACAAACGCATCAAACCCCGTCACACGTGAGACATGAGCGCCATCTGGCATAGAAAACAAAGCGCGTGGCTCTGAGACGGGTGTGCGCGCCCTTCTCAGAGGTTATACGGGTGTGCGCGCCCATCTCAGATGTTATAAGGTGTAGAACGCAAGGCGACGGGCAGGTGCCACCACCGTTTCGTCGTAGCAAAGCGTTGGAAACAATCCCAGTTCCGTGCAAGTGCTACATGCTCAGCGCAGCGTCATAAGGGCTACAGTCCTTAAAATCACTTACGTATGCCTTTTATAGTAAAAGACGCACATGCAGAATATATACGTGCTATTATGGTGCCCTAGACATGTGCAATAATTGATTTTTAAATGACAATCGCACAAGCATGAACTCTCAACTTTGAGCAACATTGGTGAGTGCTGCGGATGGGGTCAACCGTTTGTAGTACCCGATGCCAGTAAGAGTGGACAAACAGACAAATGTACAGACAGACAGACAGACAGACAGACAGACAGACAGACAGACAGACAGACAGACAGACAGACAGACAGGCAAAAATATTTGCGCCAAAGGTCCCAAAGAAAGACTATCGTCTTTAAAAATACTTTATAATAGCGTCATATCAAAGCAAAGTCAACTGTTGTTGCAGTGTTTGCTATTGCCTTCCATAAATATGTAAGAAGCATCACATATTAATTTCAGTGAATCAATCGTTGCCAACCTTGAGAAATACGGCGGCCCCGCAGGGGCGCCTGCGCAAGCAGGCGTTTGGTGTGTAGCGACACCACGGACCCGAGCTAATGGGGGAGTTTCTACTCCCTCCCACGCCTAGCCGTGCGTGGCTTTGCCGTGTCCGGGGAAAAGGGGATCCTGGGGGTTGAGCTGACGCTGGGTGATTGGACCTTTAAGGCCCCCCGGCAGAGGCAACACACCCCTTTGGCCCTGGCTTCACGTAGACGGCACCCCTGGGCTGACCCACCCAGGGGAAATCGGTAGTCGCCTTTTCCTATTTCTCTCTCTCTCTACATCTTAGTTTTTTCTCATCTTTAAATCTATCCTGTCTTCTTCTCTCTTCCATTTACTTCCGATTTTTCCTGGCGGCAAGGGTTAACCTTGTGTATGTGCTCTGTTTTGGGCACAATACATTTGGTTATAGCGGCTGTGTACAGCTGACGTTGACATGCCTCATATAAATTTAGGACTTGTCACGTCCCCGCGTTGGGCTCCATGGTGGGCGGCTGGCATGGCTGCCGAACTCACATTTAGTTTATGGCTTTTTCTTCTCTCCCTTCATTGCACGATCGTCCTCTCCCGAAGAGAAGGCGCACCGAAGACTTTTGCAATTACTTCAGCAAACCGAAAGAAAACTTTCCCCGCTACCATGTAATCCATTGTGAAACCGCTGAAAAGAACGCCAGAACTATTTCGCCTTTCGTTGTTTCCAAGTGCCTCACCACTACACTTGGACCAGGTTACCAGGCTACAAGAATGGCCAGTGGGGATCTCCTCCTCGAGGTAAAAAGTCAGAGCCAGTATGAAAACCCCTCAAAACTAGAATCGTTTGGAAACATACCTATCTCAATTACACCGCACCGCTCACTCAACACTTCCCGAGGCGTTGTATCTGATGAAGACTTGCTTAACCTGACTGAAGGTGAGCTCCTCGAGGGCTGGAAGGACCAGCTGGTGACACAAGTACAAAGAATCAAAATTAGGCGTGATAAGAAGGAAATCCCAACAAAACACATAATTGTGACATTTTGCACCAGCACCCTGCCTGAACATCTCGAAACAGGATACTTGAAGTTGAATGTGAGACCTTACATTCCCAACCCACGACGTTGCTTGAAATGCCAGCGTTTTGGTCTCGGCTCTCAGAGTTGCCGCGGCCAACTCACCTGCGGAAAGTGTGCCACCACAGGACACGCTACGGACGAGTGTAAGGTGGAGGATGGGGCCCACGGCGCAAACTGCGATGGTGCCCGTCCCGCATACTCCCGAACCTGTCCAACATGAAAAAAGGAAAAAGAAATTGTTACAATCAAAATCACACAAAACATTACTTTCTGAGAAGCCCGTCAACAAGTATCTGGACTTTTCACAAACAAACCATCGTTTGCCGATGTAGTGCAACAGGGGGCAGCACTACAACGGCCTGCGGCAACTGCCCATGCCAGGCACAGTGTGCCCAGGCGGTCGCCAATGCCCCCACCCACGGCGGGAACAGCCAAGGCTGCCCTGCCACTCGTCCCCACGGCGACAACCAAGGACGCAGCAAGCTCTTGCAGCGGCCAGGGTATCCCAGCACCAAAGGAGGTTCCTTCGACCTCTAGCCCAAGAGGACCGAAGGTTTCGCCCCCCAAAGTGAAGGAGACCCTAGGGTCAGCCGATATGAAGGCCTCGTATCACCAGGCGAGGTCCCAAGCCCAAAACATCAGCTCGCAAATGCGGGCACGCAGTGCCTCTGAGGAGGCAGTGGACACCACGGCACCCCTGGTGCAGAAAGATCGGTGTAGCTCCCTGGAGCGCGCCAAAAGAAATAAAAAGCCTATAACGGGGCCCGGCGACGGCCCTGTTCTTTGAGTCTTAACGCTTAGCTTAAGAAGCAGACACACCCATTGTTCCTTACACACAGCACTATGTTACCTCCAATATGGCAACACAAATAATACATTGGAACGTCAGAGGACTCCTTAGAAACCTCGATGATGTTCAAGAGCTCTTTTGCAAACATTCGCCGAAAGTGCTGTGTGTACAGGAAACTCATTTAAAATCTAAAAACACGAATTTTTCGCGTCGGTATGTCCTCTTCCGAAAGGGCAGAGATGATGCTGCGGCATCATCCGGCGGTGTAGCCATTATTGTTAATGAAAAAGTAGCATGCACACATTTACCACTGCAAACAACACTAGAGGCAGTGGCTGTTCGAGCAGTTCTTTTCAACAAGCTCGTCACCATCTGCTCTCTGTACATACCCCCACACCATTGTCTTGGAAAACTAGAATTCGAGTCCTTATTAGACCAACTACCCGAACGTTATCTGGTCCTTGGTGACCTGAATGCTCATAGCAGTCTATGGGGTGATTCTCGCTGCGATGCACGAGGCCGTCTCATTGAACAGTTCCTTTTTTCCTCCGGCGCCTGTCTGTTGAATAGGAAAGAGGCAACATATTATAACCTTGCCAACAAAACCTACTCTTCCATAGATCTCAGCATCGCATCTCCTTCACTTGTACCATTACTTCAATGGAAAGTTCTAAATAATCCCTACGGAAGTGACCATTTTCCTGTTGTTTTGAGTACAGAAACATCATACGAATGTCCTCCACGAGTTCCCAAATGGCTTATACACAAAGCCGACTGGGAACAGTTTCATAACAATGCTCAGTTTTGTTGGACTGACATATGTGGACTAAGCATAGATGAAGCTGTGCAGTACTTCACAGCTCTCCTTATTAACGTAGCAGCCAAATGCATCCCACAAACATCTGGACAGCCCGGCAAGCGACACGTCCCATGGTGGAACACAGAGTGTCGTATTGCGCGAAAGGAACAGAACAGGGCATGGAGGTTGCTGCGCAACTCGCCGACAGCGGAAAACCTTGAGAGCTTTAAGAAAATAAAGTCTCAAGGCAGGAGAACGCGTCGGCAGGCCAGAAGAGAAAGCTGGCAGTAGTTTTTGTCAGGGATCAATTCATACACACAGGAGGCTAAAGTCTGGAGCATGGTCGGTAGGATAGCAGGAAAACAAGTACACACACTTCCACTCGTAAACACTCAGGGTGATACCTTGGAAGATCAGGCAAACTTCCTCGGTGCACACTTTGAACGGGTATCCAGCTCGTCCCACTATACTGACACTTTCCAAAAATACAGAACAAGAATAGAAAAGCAGAAACTAGAACATAAATCCACTAGATACGAGGCATATAACCAAGCTTTCAGTCTAGCTGAGCTCCGAACATCTCTAAACTCCTGCAGTACTTCTGCCCCAGGTTCTGACCGTGTGGTGTATGAAATGATAAAAAACCTACCAGCCGAAACACGAAAAACCCTACTTTGTTTATACAATGCTATCTAATTTTCTGGCACTATCCCTACCTCCTGGAAAGAGGCTATTATTATTCCCATTTTGAAAGAGGGCAAGGACCCTTCTTTAGCTTCAAGTTATAGGCCTATTGCACTTACAAGCTGCTTGTGCAAAGTATTCGAAAAAATGATAAACTGCCGACTTCTACATATTCTTGAAACAAAGAATTTGCTCGACCCATTTCAGTGCGGGTTTCGAGAAAGTAGATCCACCACAGACCACCTCGTTCGTATCGAGGCACAGATCAGAGACGCCTTCGTCCATAAACAATATTTTCTCTCTGTGTTCCTCGATATCTAAAAGGCTTATGATACAACATGGTGCTTTGGAATTCTAAGAGACCTGTCCCACCTTGGCGTGCGCGGAAGAATGTTTCAAATAATTGAAAGTTACCTGTCAAACCGGACATTCCGTGTCCGTGTGGGCACGGTTCTTTCCCAAATATTTGTCCAGGAAACAGGCGTGCCACAAGGTGGTGTACTTAGCTGCACACTTTTTCTCATCAAAATGAATTCCTTGCACTTGTTCATCCCCCGCAATATGTTCTATTGTACATATGTCGACGACGTCCAGCTTGGCTTCAAGTCATGGAACTTGGCAATGTGTGAGCGGCAGGTTCAGCTGGATTTAAACAAGGTCTCCAAATGAGCAGATGAAAACGGATTTCGACTTAACCCACAAAAAAGCACGTGTGTCTTGTTCTCTCGAAAGAGAGGCATGCACTCGGAACCTGACATTCGACTGAACGGGCAACGTCTGTCCGTCAAAGCCGAGCATAAATTCTTAGGCTTAATCTTGGACAACAAGTTGACCTTGGTGCCACACATAACGTATATAAAAACAAAATGTTTAAAAGCCATGAATGTTATAAAAGTGTTGTCACGTACTACTTGGGGTAGTGACAGGCAATGCCTCATGAATCTGTATCGAAGCCTCGTTCGCACCCGCTTAGATTATGGGGCCGTTGTTTATCAGTCTGCAACTCAAAGTGCTTTGAAGATGCTGGACCCCGTGCACCATTTGGGCATCCGCCTTTCTACGGGTGCTTTTCGCACCAGCCCCATAGAAAGCCTTTATGTTGAGTCAAATGAGTGGTCGCTTCATCTGCAGAGAACTTACATGTGTTTTGTTTATTTCCTTAAGGTGAAAGCGGATAAGAAGCACCCCTCATACTTTACTCTTAATGATTTGTCGAGCTCAATTCTGTTTCAAAACAGGCCTTCGATGAGGCAGCCCTTCTTAGTTCGCCTGAAAAGTCTAGCTGAGGAAACTGAAGTCTAACTCGAACACAGCTTAATGGCTTCTGTAGCATATCCACCACCGTGGCAATGGCAGACTATAGACCGTGATGTGTCCTTTCTAGAAGTTAGAAAACATGCGCCTATTGCCCATATCCGAACATACTTTCTGGAGCTTCAACACAAATACACAAGTCCTGAGTTCTTTACAGATGCCTCCAAATCCAACTCCTCTGTGTCCTATGCTGCGTTCGGCCCATCCTTTTCGGATGCTGGCCCTCTACATCCAGGCACAAGTATCTTCACAGCAGAAGCTTACGCGATACTTGTGGCAGCTAAACACATCAAACAATTACAAATACCAAAAGCAGTAATTTACACAGACTCCCTCAGTGTGGTAACGGCTCGGCACGGTCTTAAAAAACAAAAAAAACCCGGTCTTTGTCTCACTTTACTCCATTTTGTGCACACTCTACACACTCAAACAACATGTTGTAGTGTGCTGGGTGCCAGGGCACCGTGAGATTCAAGGCAACGTGAGGGCGGATCAACTCGCTGCATCCGTCCACAAAAGCACTGCCCCTACACCCATATCAATCCCGGCCCTTGATCTTAAGCCGTCTCTCAAACGAAACCTCAGGGTATACTGGCAGAGCAAGTGGGATACACACACACAAAACAAACTACACGTTATTAAGCCACACCTTGGTCATTGGCTGCCCGTATCGAAATCGCGTCATACAGATATAATACTAACGAGACTCAGGATAGGTCACACATACGCGACACACACTTATCTTTTGTCTGGTGACGATCCACCATTGTGTGACAAATGTGGTGAAACATTAACAGTCCTTCACATACTAATCCAGTGCAAACACTTAGAAACTCTAAGAAAACAACATTTTCCATTACCCTACCGACAACATATACCTTTACACCCTACAATGTTCGTTGGTAGGGAACCGCTTTTTAGTCATAAATCATTGTTAGCGTTTTTAAAAGAACTTCATAATTTTCATATCATAAACCCGGGCATCCCGTAGCATGACCTCTCCAGGGAGGTTTTTGCTGCGGTGGCTACACAGGAAAGCACTTGCCTCACGGCCCTTGGACGCAAGGGTATGATCCAGTGAGGTACTTGTGCTAATGCCATACATGTCCACCATAGTTTTACATTATCACCAACTTTTGTCATCTATTCACACCACACACACATTTCACGGCATGGTAATGATTTTATTACTTGTATGTTTTTACCCGCCTTACCGCGAGGAATTTTATGGCCCTTATACAGCCGCTAATCACAATCATTGTCCACATTCGTTGTCCCATGAACTGGCGCTCTTTGGCCATCAAATGGCCCTTGCGCCAAAAAACACTATATATCATCATCAAATACGGCGGAAACTGTTTCTTAATATATGTACCTCGTCATAGAGTAGCATGCACTTGACTTCGTTAATAGTGGTATCTGTTTTCTAGCGAGGGTACCAATGTTACGTCGTACCTTGTGGACATAAGGGTAGTCAACGTGCCCGTGAAGCCCATAATCGATCTTATAGCTTGGAGGACAGAGAGTAGGCGGCTCACGAGCGTTCCCCACCTAAAAATCGGTGCTTTCTCATATAGACACTTTCCCCAGTTAAAAAAAAAAAAACTTTAGCGAATGGTTCGTTCATCTGTGAAAGAAAAGAAATCACTGCATCTCCACAGGGTGAATGATGACGAGTGGGCGAAGTTCCGGAGAGAACCATCTGTAAAGCCGTGAATCTATCGTGTGTAATTCACCTAGTCGATCATGATCTAAAAACATCATGAGAAACACCTTGTGTGTATATTTAGAAAGCAACCTTTATTTGTTCTTAGAGACGATGAATGGATTGCGATGTCCCCTCATTATGACGACTTTATGGTTCGTGAAATGAATTCTGAGTGGTTCCTGTTGGTTGCAGTGGAATGTTTGCAAATACTAAGTCAATGCCTGTTCCCTGGATTGTGGTAGGTTTCATATGGTCGTATGATATGAATCTCAGTGCATATCTGGGAGACAAATGTTGGATAAGCCTAATTATCGTTCATGTCTGCGATATCAGCGTTGAAATCACCAACGAGTATGAACGATGCATTCTCGTACTGTTTTTAAATTTATCACATACAAGCATCCTCAACTACAAGTACCACCATCTAGTTCCACATACAAGTACCGCCATCAGTGGCACACACCTGGTCTAGAACAGGTATGTGCCACCGGTGGCTACGTACATCACCAGCAACAAACCCCCTGGGATGTACAGACTCACGCCCTAACGAGCTTTAGCCCTAAAAAAAAGGCAGATCCCACGTGCAGTGGGAATCATTGATATGCGAAGTACGAATGAGAAAGGTTAATATGTCACTTTAAAATCAGCACAACGTTATGAGGTGTAGGTAAATGATGCCGTACACTACTTCCCTGTCATGATGATCATGTTCGGATGTGTGGTATACATCCGTCATCTATTCACGTCCTGTGATACCAAATTTAGCATATGTGGAGCTAGCGAAACGGCTGCGAGCACGCTATGATGTGGTATGTTCATGTTCTTACATGTCACACGTGTCAGGATTATCATGTTTGCTCCAGTCATATATTTCGTAATCCAACAACGTCACGTAACACACAATGTGGTATATGTGGAGCTAGCAAAATGGCCACGAGCGCATCATGAAGTGCCCAATATACTCCAATGTAGCGTTGACGTGCGCGCACGCTGGGCACAGTGACGCAACGTTAGCGATACGCGAGCACTCCAAAGTCTGACGCCAGGCGCGACCAGCGTCCATCGGGCGGCCCGATGGCAACCACCGCGAAATGCGACATGCTGCAATTCGCGCCGACGTGCTACCCAGACAACACTGCGTTTCCCTCTCTTTGTGACGGAGGGACACCGGACGCCCTGAAACGCGCATGCGTCAAAGCAACGCAGCGCGGCGTGCGCCAGCACCTGGCGTGGCAACACCGGCGTGACGCGACGAAATGAACGCCGGCGAGCACGCGCACCGCGTCACGTCGAAATGTATTCGCGCCTTAACTGTGGCATGTAGTCATGTTCTCACATGACACGCATCTCAAGATTATCATGTTTGCACCAGTCTCACAGCTTAGTCATCTATGGGCGTCACGTAATACCAAATTGGACATATGTGAAGATAGCGAAACGGCCGCGAGCGCATCATCAGTGTGGCATTTAGTCACGTTGTTAGATGACAAGCATGTCGTTATTATCATACTTGCAGCAGTTTCATACCTTCGTCATCCACTTACGTCCTGTAATACCAAATTTGGTATAGGTGCAGCTAGCGAAACGACCGCCAGCGCGTCATGAGCGTGGCATGCAGTATGTTGTTGTATGACACGCATCTCATTATTATCATGTACCTCCCATAACTTACCATGGACGCCTGAGACGTTGCTGTCACATGAGTAGTGCAGCAGTTGGTCGATGGAGTATTATAGCCAGTCACTTTCTATTCACGGAAGCTGTTGCTGTCCCAGCACAGCTACAGTTTTTCTGGTCATGAACTGGTCCCAGCCATTAGACTGTCATTCATTTCTGTGACTGACACGAAGGCCAGGAATTTCACATTTCCAGCGACCATAAGCTCTCATGCGCACTTCGCTTCAACGGCAACCAACTTTGTCCACACTCCACGTGAGATCCACCATTCCTCTACATTTTCAAACTTACAAGAGATATACGGCATCTAAACGGCAAAGGCAACCCCGTTGCTCGCGTCTTAATCTGATTCGAACTCAACGCAGCGGTTGATGAGCGTCCCCCGGTGGAGTTTGCTTTCATGGCTAGAGCACAGTAGAAGGACAGCGAACTCAGGTTTCATACAAGAGAAAATTTGCAGCCTCCAGACCGCGTCATTCTTCTCGTTTGCAGCAGCTCCACAGGTTGTCTTTATACATACATTGCAGCATAAGTTCACAGCAGGGTCTTCCATGGTCACGCAAGAAAACTGATTCCCACCGCTAGAGACGTTGCCAGAAAATCAAAGTCCATCTTAACGAAGTGAGCCTGATGGGTACCTTCACGCCTCCGGAGACACGATTCAGTCACATGCGCCTGGAGCTGGTAGACCCCTTGCTCCCATCAAAAAACAGCTGCTATATGTTAAGGGGCATAGACAACTTAACATGCTGTCCTGAGGCGCTGAAACTCGGTGACATTAAAGCAAAGCCAGTCACCCGCTAACTTACCACCGTGGGAATCAGCTGCTACGCAGTATTCAAGACCATCACATTTGATCGGGGTTGCCACTTCGACTCCACGCTTTTCTGCACTTTATCTCGTGTGCTTGGCGTCAACCACATCCACACAATGACTTGGTGCACGCGTACACTTCATAGAGAAGTTCACATAGAAATAAAAAAATTCCTCTGAATGCGGAACAGATATTCTCACAATATTTAAACGACCGGATGATAGATTACATTGCTCACCTGACAATTAACAATACAATTGAGACTTATGCATCTGCATCAAAAGAAAAGGCTGGGGTAGGCACCTTCTTTCCTTTTATTGACAGGTATTTTTCTGTTCGACTTCCAGATTACACACCTATAGTTATTTTATACTCATTTCATATTGTTCTGGCTCTAATAAAACTCCCTTCAAGCTAATCAGAAGCAGCTGTAACTACAGATGCTTTTCCGGTATGCTCTGCGTTCTCCTCAGGAACAAATTTATCACTCACCAGTATGTTTCATCATTTATTACTGGCGAACTTCCGAAAGCTTCAGTTGCTATGGGTACCATGTTGCCGGGGAAGATATCTGGCTATAGATGACGGGCTCATTAGCAACAATAGAGAGTTACTGTATATGCTTCCTTAATGCTGTCACTCTACTAAAATATATCTAAGCGGACCCGTTGCTTCAATTATACACCTAATAGTGCTTACGTGACATAAGTACGATTTCAAAATGCGTGTTTGCATAATCACACAGAAAACCTTTCTTTGGCTGAATTCAGTGACTTCGTACATCTAAGATTTTTCTGAAATAAGCAGTGGTGTGTCACCTGCAATTACAAGGTAATTTTACCGCAATACGCTGCAAACTTCTGAAGTTGTATTACTAACATGAAGCCAGACTCATCACATCCCCGTTATGTCAGTTTTGCATTGACATTTAGAAAATAGAGCGTCTATTTTTATTTTACAACCTCTATTGCAATCAAAGACAAAAAAACTTCATCTCTCTCCTTCAAAATTACGATTACAAATCGATGTGGCTCTAATTGTATCATTTTGTGGAACATCATTAGATTACAGCCACAGGGAGGTCTTTTCAGAAGTTTATATTTGAAGCGAAAAGTTTTCCATGCTAGGGCATATTTGCTTATTTCCATTGTTATTTGCAACCGGTTTTGAAATCTGTCAAACATCGCATCTGATAGTCTGACTGTTTGCTCTATGAATTTTTTATTTATTAGGTGTCTTTTCTTTAGGACTTAAGTTACAGTGTTTTTTTTCAGCGTAATAGGTATAGCTAACTCCAGAATCCTGCCACCTGGTTGTTGCCCATCCTCCTTTGTGGGTGAGAGCAAGAGCATGTCGTCGTCATAATCAGAAGATTCATGCAAGAGTGACAGCGTCTCAGTTCATTCATGCCTGAACTACGATGAGAGAAAATAAGTGGAATAACAAACACCTCATGACTTCACACATATATGTCATATCGCTCCCATCTGATAGCTTCATAGACCGAACGTGACTTTGCACTGCCTCCAGCGTTGGAGGCATCGCAAGTTGCGTGCACGAAACCTGGTTTTGCCGTCTCCGTGATCTTCCTAGTTTCATCAAGCGACAATACCATGTCACGCCATCATCATGTGACGTCACGTTATGCAGCTTCACACTGACTTCACAATTTTTAATCAGCGAACTGGGAGCACGGGAATAACACGCACACACGAAGAAAAGCGGAGGCACACAGCACGAGCGCTCGTGCTGTGTTCCTCCTCTTTGCATCGTGTATGTGTTCCTTCTGCGCTCCACGTTCGCTGATCAATTATAAATGACCTACTAGCCTAACGTCCTATCCTGTTCCTCGATGTTTGTCTATCTTTGACGCCCTAATGATGCCTTGTTGTGACGTCACTTGATGATTTCTGGAATCACTGACGTTGACACTGACGCCTCGGGACGCCAGAGACGCCACCGTCGTCGATGGTAAATCTTAAGGCTTTATGAGGAATCTAATAACTTGGCAGTATGTCGCAAGAAGGAATAAAATAAATGGTACGTGTACACATCGGCTGCCAAGAAAGTGAGGGCCAGGTGTTTCATGACAAAAAGAGGTAAAATAACATAGCAATAGTAGAACAACTAAGTATACATTTAGTTGCCATGGAGAGCGTATGAACCTGGAAAAAGTCGTTTTTTTTTTCAGCCCCGTGTAAAAGGCGCCTTCTTAAAGCGACCGTCGAAAGACGAAACAAAGAGCTGAACCTACACAATGCCTTTGCTTTCTTTCGTCGTAAAAAATAATAAAACGGAGGTGATTATTACAGGGATGCGCGTTGAACGACAGCGCAACAAATGCGTGTGTCACGAAACCAGCAGCACGTCTCCACGGCAACATTAGTAAATATATACGCCTGAATTAGGTCGCGTGAATTCCCGTGTCCATGCGCCACGTACTACCCTTCTTAGTCCGTCTTTCGACGCCGAGTTTCGTTGTCGTTTTCAGAAGGTTTCTTCAGTAGTAGTTGATTGAACCACATGCTGACGAAGCGTGTTTGCAACGATCAATTGTTGAGAAAACCTCAACTACGGCACTGTGCAGCGGCACTCGACTTATCAATCACATAGTGAAGTGGACTGTTATCAAGTGAACTTGGAAGTGAAAGTCGCTCCACTCGTTATGCTTATGTCCACGCTCCTGCACGTGATTATTACGCATGCTGCGTTGCTTTCATTGGCGTTGGGAAAAGAAGTCCTTAGTTCAGCCGAGGTAATCGATATGGTCAACCACGAAGAGGTGGACGTACACTTTCTATGCGTGAGAGGCAACTTTTCGCGCTTGTTTCTAAATTCTATTAACAGATCCGCCAAAATGCTGCTCTGGTGCTCCGTGTGGGACCATTATATTCGGGAAATTTGTTCCTTGGTGCTCCACAACCAGCGTGCCATTGTGATTGTCTCTGACGCAATATGGAAAACCTCGCTGCTGAAGACGTTGAGTTCTAACTACGAAATCTGTCCGCGCATGACCTGGGCAATTATTACGGAAAAGGAGATCGCAGATTACCCAGCCACAGGAAAAACGCGGTGGCATATCTGGAAATGTTTTGCTGGTGCCGGAAACTTCTCCCTAAACATAGTTCCTCTGAATTATTCCAAACCACAAGAGTTGACTGGTGGCGAGGTTGAAACACCCTCGTGGTCAAGACTTTCTGGCGAAACGCTCTCCCTTGGATGCTTTGCGGAAAGTTTCAAATCAAACGAAGCATGTTCTTTTTTTCATAAAGAAAAAAAATATATTTGTTGCTCTCAGTTATCTCAACGTAACTTTTCACATAGTACAAGTCTCCAATATGGAGGAATACATGGCCACAGAAAGAATCGACATCATGGCTTATCAAGTGGGTCTAAGTCCCTCGCGCCACCAGCGTTTCGACTTTGCGATTTATGAATTCATGGGAGCCACATTTTTCGTACAAAAGAACTGGAATCATGGTGGTCAAATACTCGTCGGCTCATTGCCTCGGGCATCAATCTTGATCTTGCTCGTGCTGGTCACCGCAGGCTTTTTTGTCCTTCTCAACGTGCGCAATGGTCACCGACCCTTCAAGGGAATCAGCCAGTTGATACTAGTTCTAGTTGCAGCGGTACTGCTCATCGCGTCGCGCGTTCGCAATGTCAACGACCGGTGCACGCCCGGCCGTATGGTCATCGCGTGTTGGCTGCTGGCCGGCTTCTCTCTGGCCGCCTTCACTCAGAGCCTTCTGACCGCAATGCTTAGTTCCCGACCAACCTGGGATGCTGACGACACGGTAGACAAGTTGGTGCCAAGACTACGTAATGGTCACCTGCTGCCCTGCGTCGAATATGGCTCCTACTTTCACTACTTACTGACAGAGACATCTGAGGAAGAGCATGACTTTCTCAGCTTCCTCTCATACGCTGCCAAACGATGGGCCCGGAACAAGTATCAATACACGGGGAACCTGAATGCGTGCACCGACAGGACCTTGAAAGGGACGCACCTATTTATCACGTTGAACCAAGAACCCTGCAAACTGTCCCGCCTCGCGGGTGTGGCAGCAGAAGGTAAATCCTCGATTTTGAACGTCTTCGCTGGATATCCAATCAGAAAGTACTACAACCTGAGAAGGCCATTCGTCTCGCTAGTTCGGAGAATATTCGAGACAGGTTGGCACCTTCGGCACGAGCGGTTCGAAGCGTTCAAATGTACCGTCGTTCAAGAAATGCCTGCGCAGGCGCCGTCTACTACGGTACTCGTTAAAATGTACCTTTCCCTCTGTGCTTCAAGCGTAGGCGTGTTCTTGCTAGAGGTATTCCACTACCACCTCACCTCGCATTGAAGTAGCCGCAAATGCGTATTAGTGTACCTCGCACTGTCATAGTTTAAACATTTTAGCATTGCAGTCTGTTATGCTATTCTACTCTAGTGATCTGCGCTTGAGTTATTTTTACAACGAAAGCTGTTAGGAGTTCACAACTCAGTTCACGCGCAGTTGTCCGCCGCCACCGCCGCCACTGGTGTCCATAACCACATCACGCAAAATTAACAAAAAAACCTAGCACCAGTGACACAGTGCGGCTGAAACCCGGGTCCACTGTGTGCCAGCCGAATATTACACCACTAAGCGTTGCCCGTCATTGAGACTTGTTGGCAACTTGCCTTAGGAAGGCTTGATGTCGGGAAAGCAATCGCGTTAATGCGATAAAGCGTTTTATAACAGCGAAAGAACAACCAGTCGTCGTACAATGCGAATAGCGTAATGAGTGGGTCATCCGATGCTCGGATCCATTACAAAAGCTTGTTTTTGTTCCCCTATTAACTGTGGCGCATACCCCCTTCAGCCATTAATTTTCATCGTCGTCAGCCACTTTATGAACAATTGGCGCAAAATTTCTTGCAAGTGTTAAGCGGATATAAAAAATGGCATAGCGAATGCCATCATATTACCCGAAACATTATAATATTAATTTTCTAGTGGTTATCAAGCAAGTGTGCTTGCAGTAGTTACCCAATGAATGTTTTGAAAGGCTCTGAAAGGCCGCTCTTCTACCTTTCGCTGTGACTGTCCTGCGCCTTCCGCGCAAGCCTGGCGTTTTTTTTTTGTTCTCTTTCGATCTCTGCCTGTTGTTTTTTCTTTTGCCCTCAGTTCATTTTGATACGCGGTAATGACGTGTCACCCTTGCACACTTTATAATGTATTTTTACTTCTTTCACGCGCACCTCAGTATTAGTGATGGGTCACCATATCGCTTTTTCTTCTGCATATGTTTTTGCAATGTTACGTTAAAAAGTCCACTCTAAACTAATGCCCCATGCGGGTGCTGTAGGCACTTAAGCACATAAATAAAGAAAAATGGATGAACGAGGCCATGAAGTATAGAAGAAAGAAATACCTTCACACACTTCGAGTGAGGCCCCACCGATTTAAATTCGACGCGCGGCAGACTCGCAGGCTTCCACTTTACGCCTGCGACGCCTGAAAGGCCTCGAAGTGGCAAATC
The DNA here is from genome assembly GCA_013436015.1 of Rhipicephalus annulatus. Classification (NCBI taxonomy): domain Eukaryota; kingdom Metazoa; phylum Arthropoda; class Arachnida; order Ixodida; family Ixodidae; genus Rhipicephalus; species Rhipicephalus annulatus. The sequence goes on from WOVY01005627.1 coordinate 25,546, forward strand.
TCAATTTATTTGCAGGTTGGTCGACCCGTGCTGGGTTGCTCGTGTGGTGATGTATGGGCCGAACCAATGCACTCATAGAGCTGACACGGACATTGGATTAAACGCAGGCAAAGATTTATTGAAAATAGGGCGATGGCAAGGAGAATACGAAAAAATAGCAGAGATGAAACAACCCTAATACGCGCGATGGGAAGAACAGCTATATAACAAAAGATGCTAAAAAACACTTCAAAATATTCAGACCAAAGACAAATACGCGGAATATGAATAAAACAACAGGATGAAACTACAGGAGAGACAAGAAAAATTTACGAGGAAAAAAAAAGAAAAAAAAACTCAGGCTCGCGCTTCTGAGCTTCGACGTGCGACGCAGTGCACACAACTACAATTATTAAAAAAAAAGCTGGTTATAATGAAATAACAGTTTAAAAAAAGTCACAATAAAAGGTTACATACGAACCTAGGCCAGCTCTCGGTACACGTAGGGGAGTTGACGGGTGCCACTGAAGATCTTACCGGCATGGTAGACGACGAGGGTGCCCGGAACTGCAGCCGTCTCAATACGTTGCGCGGGTCACTCCATGCTCGCCGCCTAAGCGAGACTCGCGACACCGACGACCGCATGTCTTGCTGGCTGCCCGTCAACTGCCCATTCTGATGCAGTCCAAACTTTTTCAGGGGCGTACGTGTGCTCCCGTCCCACCTGGATGTCATCTCCTTTATTTAGACCGCACGTGTGCCGCTTTCGGTACAGGTGTAGGCAAGACGAGGCGGCGCCATCGCTAGGTCGTTAGTCGCTGGATGTCGTCCTCCCCACACAAAAGCGCCCTTTCTTGGACGATGGGTCCCGCGGACAATACGAAAATTGCAGTCATTTGTGACAAACACATATAAATGCCTTCGACTGACCCTCAAAGTATGCAGAAGTCACCACCACAATAGCACTAGGCCGTTCAATTGTTATTTGCATTCAAAGGCCACAGGTTCAGTCCCTGTGAGTAGCAAGTTGTCTTTTAGTCCACCTATAGAAAAATTATTACTGTGGACTAAATACAGCACAATTAACGTTTCCTATACCTCCATTGGGTTCAAATACCTGTTGGTTTTCATTAGGGTTGTGTCAAACAAACAAACAAACAAACAAACAGAAAACGCGTCCTCGAAAATTTTCCTCATTTATGGATTGCAGATGAGATATTTCTTGTATTTCTATCAGCCAAATTCTGCATGATTGCAGTTTTCAAAGAATGCTGATACCGAAAGAATCTTTTAGTGCAATTCAGGCTAGACGGTTTACAAATGGTTGAAGCGGTATGTAACATTAGCCACAGTACCCTGATGGAACCTGTTCTATGAGTGAAAATCATGACTTTTATTAGGGCAGACACGTTTTCTCGTATCTCTAACGACAAGCTTGCCATAAAATTTAGCAGCACACTCATATACATGAACTTGTATTGAATTTTACAGAAGTTTGCTTGGTATTTCTGTTTCACTGACGCACTCTGCTCTGAAGGAATAAAATACTGCCGAAAGTATTCTTACAGTGTATGTTTTTTTTCTTTTGCAATAGATATCAGCCTGTTTTATTTTCTTACAATGTGCTAACAATTTTTTTGGTGGCACTTAGAATCTGTGCCACGAACATTTCTTATCTGCGGCCACTTTAGTAGCCTCAATATACTTCCGACAGAAGAACGCCTGTAGCAAACGTCTAAAATAATATACGGAAATGAGAGTTCAAAATTACATGCCGCTTCATAAAAAAAATACCAACAGCTTGTCGAGATGGCTGAAAAATTACGTTGAATTAGTGTACTCAGCTTCTTAAATTGAATAATAGTTTTTGCTTGCCATCTTTTTTCCCGACACACTTTTAACCTTGTATATGTATTATAATTTTTGTATTGTGTGTTACTTTTACAATGTTTTGTAATATCCTTGTTTTATAAGTATAAGGTGTACGAGGGAACTAATATTGATACCTATGACTTCGAGTTTCATTATACAGATCTCTACACCACTATTAGGCAAGTTCTTGTGTTTACTATAAGTCATGTACTTTTCCCTTTTTTTCTGCTTAATCCAATTCAAGTGACCGTTGTTAGTAGCTAAAGATTATTTCTTGCATGATAGCATCAAACATGATTTTGTTACTTCTATTTACTTTTAGTGGAACCATTACAGTTTCTGTTTTCTATACTTCTCAATGAGACCCACACTATCCTTTGGTACGAGACCTTGCAATTTGGGCATACTCCGTACAAGATATGTATTCAATAAAGAACAATAAATATTTGCGTAATTAATTTTCATTAAAAATTTCTCATTCACGTAATTTGGTGACGTGTAGTTTCTCTCTCATATATGTTTGCAGTTCAATGTGACAAAATATACACTTCCCATGTAGGGATTCTGTTATTCTGAGTCTGAACTACATCATACATCATAATCCTTTTGCTTCTTAGTTGTTGAATGAACTTTATTCTGATCCATAGAACACTCAAGAGAGACGCCGTAACACCTGACTAGTTTTACGCTTGGACACTGATGTTAACCGTATGACTTTAAAAACAGGTCCGGGCAGCCATGCTCCGTGTTTGGTGTCTGCTTATGAGCGCATGAATAATATGACGTGTGAAATAGTGCATGTAAAACACCAGAATCTGGTTATTTTAGGTTGAGTGCATGCGGAACAGATAATGGGTTCCAACCTGCTTCAAGGTAAACAGTACTTATGATGAGTTAAAGCGAAGTGATGACGCACGCGTCGCTGTTATCGTATTTGTGAAAAACCACTTTGTATGCCCCACCACGTTGGTCTAGTGGCTAAGGTACTCGGCTGCTGACCCGCAGGTTGCGGGATCAAATCCCGGCTGTGGTGGCTGCATTTCCGAAGGAGGCGGAAATGTTGTAGGCCCGTGAACTCAGATTTGGGTGCACGGTAAAGAACCCCAGGTGGTCGAAATTTCCGGAGCCCTCCACTACGGCGTCTCTCATAATCATATAGTGGTTTTGGGACGTTAAACCCCCACAAATCAATTAATCAACCCCTTTGTAAATTCCTTCATACGAAAGAAAGTTCAGATGTGCACTCCTAGACGACGTCAACTGTTCCTTTAGTGCAGATTGGTGAATGCATCACCGAAGTATACGTCTGATATAGGGGCAAGGTAAAGATGCGACAAAGACGATGGCTCGTGAGATTACGACGACTATGACGGCACTGACAACAATACCAAATTGAGTCGCATATGTTGTTTTGGTAGCAGAGCCTTTTAAACCGATGGTAATCTATGCAGTGGAGCCGAGTCATGAGATTGAAGTAACTAGAAGAATAAAAATGGGGTGCAGCTTTTTTGGGCAACCACTCTCAAATCGTGACAGGTAGATTGCCACTATCCCTCAAGAGGAAGGTATATAACTGCTTCATGCTGCCGGTACTTACCTATGGAGCATAAACCTGAAGGCTTACAAAGAGGGGTTAACGTAAATTGAGCACGACGCAATGAGCGATGCAAAGGAAAATGATAGGTGTAACCTTAAGAGACAAGTAGAGGGCATAGTGGGTCAGGGAACAAAGCGGCGTTAACGATATCATAGTTAAAATTAGGAAGAAATGGACATCCGCCGAGCACGTAGCGCGCGTGAGCCTGATAACCACTGGCCATTAAGGGTGACCAACTGAATTCCCAGAGAAGGCAAGCTTTTGAGGGGCGAACAGAAAGTTAGGTAAACAGATGTGACTAGTTGGGAAGTTTGCGGGAATAAAATGGCAGCACCAAGCACAAGACCACGTTTAGTGGCAGAACATGGGAGAGGCCTTCGTCCTGCAGTGGGCGTAATCAGGCTGCTGCTGCTGCTGATGATGATGATGAGGGTGCATCTATCTAACGTGAACAAAATTCTCCGTGTTGCAGTGACGTGATCACGCGTTGCGTAACAACCGGTTGCAGAGCTCTGCATTTGATTCGCAAGCGAAACACCGCTCCGCGACTAGTCGATGAGCCCGCCTCCTCGGTATTGCGCGTGACCTAACAGTTGCGCCTGACGTGACGTCACGGCCAACTGCGCATGCACTCTTTCGGTCCATGGAATACGAGATGGTGGGCGCGCGGCGTACGTGCCCGCCAACTTGAAAGCTATGTTCAGTTGAAATTCGTTTGGTAGTTAGTATGTATGACCATATAGGCCTTGAAAGTACGAATAAAATAAATTAAGGCTCTGTTTGCTGCTGTAGCAAGTGTATAGTCCACCAAAAAATGAATGTGGAAGGATTATTTGCAATGTGTTGTCCTAGGAGTGTCCAAACACTTGCATTGGTGGAAGCAACGGCTTTTGTGGCTGAATCATCATCACACTTCATGAGGACCTGCGAAAGAGGGACGTTCAAGTGACGCTCCTGCTGAGCGCTCTAAGCAGCGCCGCCAAGCAAACATTTTTGGTGGTCTCTCCGTGCCTGCTAATGAGACAAATGCAATAAGGCAGCTACCGTAATACTGTGTATACAGTAAAAGTAATTACAGCAACCTCACCTCCGTGTTGGGGGAATTCGCATACTTTGTTCTCCATGGCATTCGTGACGATATGCCTAAAAAAGCTAGCATCACTATGAAACAACAATCTATTTGTTTCAACTTCCCCATTAATATTCATAGGTTGGTGGATGCTGTATTCGTTGTTTAAAATACTGGAAAGAATACCGAATGCGTGGAAATAATAGTGGATATGCTGTAGTAATAGTGGATAAGCAGTAGTCATGAAAGCTGATGATGGCAGAGGGAGGCAAATGATGGCAGATGGTGGTGGTGGTAGTGGCAATCTTCTTTCGGTGGTGGTGGTGGCGCCGATGATGAGCCAATGATCGTGACAGTGGAAAATACTGGCTCATGATGGCGATGCAAAACATGTTAGGTAGATGGCTTGGTGAACAAGCTGGGTGACGGTGGAGGCACGGCGAATGATGTAGGCATCAGGGAAAAGCCCGTGTAAGTATGTCGAATCACTTTATTTGTTTCTTTCTCGAATGAAGAGGAAAGTAGGCTTACAGTTGAAAGAAGCAAACGCCGATGATTACGCTTTCTAGTAAGCTTCTTCTATTTATATGCCATCAATAACCTCCTCAACGTTTGTGGAGCACAGCAGCCATCAGTGTGTACATTTTGTGCATATACTCACTTCAGTTTGACATTCGTGATGTGTTTGCTGTTATTGTGAAGTTTAGAAGACGAAAGGTGTCGGTGTGAACTGTGACAGTATTTCTTTTAGGCTACATCGCTGCGCAGTTGTCGAGAAATAAAATAGTTCTTGTTCGCTATTGCCCCTTCCTTCCTAGAATACAGCGGCGACTTGGTATCGCTACGCTAGAAATGCAACTCTAGCTATTTTTGAGTTATACCTCAGCCGTACTTTAAGTTGACTGTGAATGTGCGTGCGACACTAAAATGCACAAACGTTTACTTTCGACATGCATTTGGATGAGCCTCATCAAGTATGACTTCCATCATTCATTTCTGCCACCATGACTTCCTCCAAAGGTGAGGCCTTGCGCACCGACCGAGCCCGTTTAAGTACCATCAGTACTTCTGGGATTAAAAATACACGATTCCGACGAGTAGAAATGACTTTACTCCATGGATGTGGTATTAGTTAACCTAATTGTAGTATTTCTTTTTCTTGTGTACGGTGTCCGCGCAAGAAGAGACGACCATGTATGCAACGTGATTCCAGCAAACATGCGCATACAGCCACCGAAAGCGGCAGGTCGAGCTCACCGTCACTTGTCTAAATCTTATGCGAGAGCACAGACTTGTCAATTTGTATGCTTACTGAAACAATGCACACTTTTTTTTCCGCAAACGGCATTCGTTTTTACCCAACTCATTACGTAGTTCTTGCTAACAATAGAGCTACAGATCAGTGCACTGGCACGACTGCGCTGTATGTTGCGCGAAAAAAATTACAATTCTTAATCGATTGTACGGCCGTATTTATCCAATGAGATTAGATGAGTCAAAAAGCTTATGCTTGTGTCGCCCTTTGGAACGAGTGAGAAAGAGATATGACATAAAAGCCGGTAAAATACCGGCTTCTTGGTTCACCAGATTGCTTTTAGTTGTGAATTGTAAGAGAAGTCAGTGCTGTCGCTATGATCGTAATGCCACTCATGACCCGCAGCATTGCCGCTAACGTCACCTTTTTACTGCCGCTCTTTATCCCCATTTCTTTTCTGGTGCTCTCTGCCCCGTCTTCGATAAAATAATTTTGCGCGGCAGCTCGTCGATGGTTCTGACGCTGCTGACTCGTTTTGCGCTCCGTTCTTATCCAGCATTCATAATACGCCAGCATACATCATGTGACACAATATCCCAGCAACATATTCCACCGTATCGGTGGTTGGCGGAATCCACTCTTCATATGGTGGAAACACCTTCAATGGGAACTTCTTACTCACGTTGTGAAAAGGTGTCGAAGTAGTTCCGGCACATCACAACTCCATACTTGTATTTGTACTTTAGCTTCTACCAGTTTAACCTGAGAAAAGGTAAGTGAACTTGTCGCAACCCACTAGGAAAGTTTTGTAAATGAGTGCTTGCAACAGGTAGTAAGCGATGCAAAACCGTAAGTCAATTTTAGTCAGAAACAAACAAACATTTTATTTACAATCTGCTGGGCTACAACACTCAGCTCACGTCGACAAATGGGTATCACAGCAATGTTGATCTTCACAGGGCATTAACATCTGGCAATCGAAGCCCCACAGGATGCTCCAAATCTTGGTGAGTGATTGACTTGGCGTCACTGTTCGGGGCACCCACTGAATACTAATATTTTCATTTGAAACAGACATGGACTCACTAGCCTCTTACTCAGGGCCTACTTACTGGTGCGCAAATGCTAGTGCTCCACCGCTAGTGTCGTGACTAATGACTGCGTAATGATAATTTAGCGTCCAATGTTTCTCGTTTGATTGAGTTATATGACTTCATTCAGTCAATGTTTCCGTTAACATATAACGGGTCACACAATTGACCACGCTAGAAAGAGCCAGTCTTGGGCTTCGCATGTCTTGAGCATCCGATAATCTGTAAGCTTGTCAATGTGCGGTTTATCGTAGCGGGTATGTGTAAATATTTAACACAATGTCAGAAAATTGCCTTTAAGTTACGTCTTTGTGTTTATCGTAAAAATCACACATATGCAAGGAATCAGTTCTTTCTCAACTTCGATGTTCTCCACTTAAGTGCATTAAAATTTATTTCTTGAGAAGTGGCATCAGGGGATGTATTGGCAATGTAACTTTTTCAGTATTCAGTCACAGTGCAATCACTGTGATAGTGTAATCACATTCCGCAATAGTGCAATCACATTCCCTGCAGTTCTAGTCAATCTAGGTAATAGGTTTTTTTCAAGGGACATGCAGGTAAGTGCCCTCTTTTTATTCAGCTGCTCCACATGATGCCTGTATGTCTTGCATACGCATTTTATACAGGCGCCTGATGCAATACCTTATGGAGCCGAATTTAAGCACGGGCCTTGCAACAGAGGACTTTCTTTCTCTTTTATGCGTTAAAACGAGTTTTTTCGGGGTTCGAAATGTTAAGTCGCGTTCATACAGGTATGTTTGTTACGAAGCTTTTCTCAAACGAGTGAAACCAACCTAACCTAAAATTCCAGCTCACACAACCTCTGAGAAAAGCACAAGTTCTTGATCTTTCTTCATCATTTCTTGGAAATAAGAGAGCCAATTGTCGTTCGTGCACACATTTACACGACTAGCACTAGCATTCACGTTACCTGAGTTGATCAGAGCGTTTGATTGCCATTAAAATGATATCCCCGAAAAATGTGACAAAACACGCGGTATATACTACAAGATGATAGCATGAGGCATATATGAACTGCTCTGTCTATTGTGTGAAAGGGCGCCGGGTTTGAAGTGGTTCTAACTGTCGTTGAGCACTATGGCAGTCTTGCGTGCCTTGCGGCAGGCCAAGAACAGAGCAAACTGGAGAGTGACAAGGAAGTTGATTCCACCCAGAAGTCTATAGAAGTTGTCGTATGACCCTCCCGAATCCCGGATGATACCTGCAATGCCAAAAACAATTAGTAAGGAAGAGAAGGTAATAGTTCATCGAGTAATGGTCTCAAACATCATGGTATTGGTAATTTAAGAAAACTAATTATTTTAATTAGTCAAGCTGCAGAGTAATTTTAGACTATGGAGTTGCACGTGCTGTGTGCCAACCCTGCGATAAATACTCATGGTCCTCAATGCAATATTGCGCACTAATCAGCTGCGTTTTATGAAATCCCTGATCATAAACAGGTTGCCTGATTGGGGCTGTTAACCTAAACAGACGCGAAGCACAGGATTCGACACTTCCGTTTTTACAACCATGCAAGAATATTGAGTGCTAGTGTTTTCTTGTGGCTGAATAAGCTTTGTGTGAGTGCTCTTAAAATTTTCTAATGCAAATGCTGTTAAGTGAAAGCAGTGACGACTCGAGAAGCCTCCTTCATTTGGGATGTGACAAAACAGAAATATTTTTGTGAACATTGGAACGTATTAACAAATAAACATTTCTCATATCACAATTTAAGATTGTTCTTTATAGCAGATAACCACGTCTGATAGGCACAAGTGAGAAGCAAATGGTGCTTTATTTGTTTGCAGTTGGATAATCTTTTGCGTAAAGGAGAAAATTCTAATAAGCATTTTGTTACCGAAATAGCAAGGAGAACGTAGCGGTATTTCACAAAAGCTTCGCGCTAAATATTCAGCTTTACAAGCAAGCGTTTTGATAGTTGAAAACGATGACATGATTATGGAATGATTTCCCACCCCTGTTAAAATAAAGCACGACAGAGGTTTACACAGGCCATGTTTGCAACGATGAAGCCTATTGTTGAAAAAGTCACCTTTCCGGATTTTTTCTCAGCAGTAACGAGGGAACAGACACAATGACCTTCTTCCTTGTTTCATCTTTCATTTTATTTCGCATCACAAAGCGAACACCTACGTAGAGTTTAGCTTAATATCTTCCAACCCTAAATAAAACGACGCAGGCATAAAAATAATAGCAGTTCATTAGGAAAACTCTGAGAAGAGGGGCCACATTATGGAACAATACTGTTTCAAACAGGTACAGTTTGTGCTGCGAACAGCGGCAAGAAGCACAACAAGATCCAGAGTTCAAAATATTGTTTGCGTAAAGACATCAACACAAACGTGAAAGAAAGGTAAATTGATTGAGGTAAAGACGTGAGTGATTCTGTTGGCCAGGGTGTCGTACTTCATAGAAATATTAGGTAAAAAATATGCCATGAGTCTTTATAGTGGCGGTTCCACGGTGACAATTTGCCACAGCCCGCAGCGCTCTAGAATTCCTAGAACAACCACTTCCGCTACTGTAAATTGATTGAGGTAAAGACGTGAGTGATTCTGTTGGCCAGGGTGTCGTACTTCATAGAAATATTAGGTAAAAAATATGCCATGAGTCTTTATAGTGGCGGTTCCACGGTGACAATTTGCCACAGCCCGCAGCGCTCTAGAATTCCTAGAACAACCACTTCCGCTACTGTGGTATAACATTTCATTCTAAATGTTACGGCAACCTAACGAACCAGTTTTATATTTTGCCAGCAGAGATCCACGCCGACAAGACGCTTAGTACCGTGTGGGTCATAATCTATCCCAGAGCTCTTCAAGTATCTCGGAGCTTTTCCTGCTACGGGAGCTTTCATCAAATGGTATTACATCTGTGCCAGCCAATACACGCATAGGTGGAATGGGTACAAGCGCGCTTCCACGCAGTACTCGGCTGAACAGAAACTTATGGTGATTGATTGAGCACCGGGCTTCTTGGAAATAAGCGCGTAGAAGCCTCCAGGCCTATAAATAAGAAGCACAATTCTTTTAGAAATCAATTTACAAACAACAGGTTTGCCAGCGTAAGCAATAGCAGTTCTCTGATTGAAAATTTTAGATGACGAAGAGCCGTCCTTGCTAAGAGGTGCTCGGAACACTAACTCGTCAAGCTGACAGTAAACTCCAACAATAATGATAGCAACTAAAGCAATGCGTGCAGTCAAGCCGCTGTTCCTTTCGTATACATTGTTAGCAGTAAAAACTCCGATCAAGCTATTATGCACTGACGTCACGAGTGAGCTTTTTGGGCAAAGCTTTATGCTCCCCGCTGCATCGCCTCAAGGGCTGTGAGTGGTTTTTCTCAGCTTGAATATCTGCCAAACAGTAAGAGCCTAAATCCTGCTCTAAAGTCATTCTAGTGTGGGTGCTGGTGTAGTTTGAAATCCCCAGCTGAATTCTGCGCTTATGTCCTCAGTGTATATGTTTTACTGTAGTTCTAAGTCCGGTGCAAAACCCAGTTTCATTGCAATGAAACCCAAGAAACTACATAGTTCGGAGATCTCAGTGGTAATGCCCTCAAATGAGCAATCGCATGCTAAGTGAGGCCGGTGCGCTCTTCCTGGTGCGACACAGGTATCCGCTAGATGCTTTAAAAGCTCTTCTTGCAATTGTCGGTAAGATATTGAGAGTACTTCTAGGCACCTCACTAATTTCGTTTGTACTGGTCAGGAGCATTCAGAGGTATTTTGGGGGCATTGACCGTATTGACAACTACGTGACCATGTGACACGTGATGGTTGGCGACAAACCAAAACCCTAAAGTGATACAAAATTCAAGAAAAAAAACCATTCGTTTCAATTTGCAATTCAATTGAGTTTCTGGTACGTTTGGGACATTAAACTTATGAAGAAAGATACGAATTAAAAGTGAAGGAACTAAAGAGGGGACAGAAATTAGAGTTGCCGCTTTTTCTACTAGACACAAAGCTGGTTTGTTTTCAGTAAACGCAAAGCGGCTCGTCTTCTTTTCCGTGGCCAAAATTGCGACCCTGTGACTTTAAGCTTCTTAGTTTATTCAGAACAATGATAACCCATTTGCCTGACTACGCACGGGGAGTAGCTTCTTGACTACCCTGCGCGCTGACGCAGAGATGGCTATGTACACGGCCGACAGAACCAACGGTGACGCGAAAGAAGCTACAGAAGCAGAAGACATTTTGGGTCCAGAACTGCTCGAAAGACACAAAACATAGCTTTATGCAGATTCTCACAGAATAACTGACAGACACCGCCTTGCTGATGCGACGTAAATTTGCAACACTGGGCCATTTTTGCCAGGACGTAGATCTCAGTGCGTAACATAAAGTATGGCGCTGTCACCACCTCTTGTTTCTGGCGGCCTACATTCCGGGACCATTTTGGATCTTGTGAAATATAGCTTAAATCCACGTACACATCGTATACTTTCGAGAGCCTTCTGACTACTGTCATTTTGTTTGTACCACGCGCATACAACTGTTTTTTTCAGGGTTAGAGGCGTGTGTAACCACACGTCAATATAATGAGTTTGTCTGAACTTATGATTGTGCATACTCTACAGGAAGCATAGTGAGGTTGCATTGCGAAAACAATGGCCTGCGAGCAAGTTTCAATAGAAGTTACAGTCACTGATAAAGGAGAAAACATTTATCGACGTTTCTGAAGTGTTTTGCCTAAAACGATTTTGTACTGTTATTCATTTAACTTAGCAGCACTATACGCTTAAAGTTCTTCTGAAACTCTGGCCTAGACAAATGAAAATACTGGAAGAGATGGTAGAAGCCCGGAACCACAATAGTCATTTTTTTAGAAATCATCATCGCTGAAGAAGCAAAAGCTTTTAAAGGTGAAGAAACTTGCACGATGCAAAGGACAATCGATGAAACATGCATGCATTTGTGACAGAAGTGTTTAGGGTAATTGAACGCTTCCACTATATTATGCACACTAAGAACGCCTTATGTAGATCCAGTTTGCAACAACAATTGATTGATTTGATTTGTGGGGTTTAACGTCCCAAAACCACCATATGATTATGGGAGACGCCGTAGTGGAGGGCTCCAGAAATTTCGACCACCTGGGGTTTTTTAACGTGCACCCAAATCTGAGCACACGGGCCTACAACATTTCCGCCTCCATCGGAAATGCAGCCGCCGCAGCCAGGATTTGAACCCTTGACCTGCGGGTCAGCAGCCGAGTACTTTAGCCACTAGACCACCGCGGCGGGGCAGTATGCAATAACAAAAGCATTATGTTATGGGACCCTTTTGATATACAGTAGGTAAGCCTGTGCGCTGTACATATCTCTCTTGCGTTTGTAATTACGAGGCGGCAAATGCCATGAATCGCGGCCTTACAATACAGCGTTGCTTGAGGTTTCTGACACTTACATCTCCTCAGCAGCGAATAACTTTATCAAACACAAGAACGTCATGCCTTACCACTGTTTAGAACGACCACAAAACAGTACTTATGTGCCTAAATGCAAAAAAGGAGAACACCTTAGTCTGTCGTGATTGCATTTTTATGTTTATGAAAAAAAATAGGTGTAATCACCTTGTCACTTACCAATGATCTCTGGGCTGGCCAGTGATAAAGGCATTATCGCCAGCCCACTGATGCCCCAACAGGCTGCGGTGCGGTCAGTGCCGACTTGATCGGCTATGACAACGCACTTCACGCACCTGATGAAGCCCATTGCCATGCCGTGTACGGCAAGAAGAAGGGCAAGGCCACCAATATCCGTCACGTGAGGCAGCACCACCAAAGAGACGGAGGAAATAGCGAAAGTGACTACATAGAAAGATGAACGGCTGTACCTCAGGTTATCGGCTATCACCGGTAGTAAACCGCTCCCCAGGAATTGCCCTAAAAACCACAGTGTGACCAGCTGTTCGCATGCTTGCATGCTCAAGTTTTGATCCTGACCATGTTCCACAACTGTGGCAAGGAACACAATTTCAGTGTAATCACCAACCACAATCGCGAGGACCAAAACGTAAAAGACGTGTTCCTTTAGCAACGACAGTACGAGCTGTAGAGAGCGGCTTTGGTACGGCGCTATCGTCTCATCTTTGAGAGTGTTCTGTTCTGGACACGGTATTGAAACTTTATGCTCTCCTTGTGAAATGAGCATATTCTTGGTCACTATGGTCGAGGAATTGCTCTGCGATTTTCCCACGCCAGACTCTTCTTTTATTAGGGCGGGGAGAGATTCTTTTGCGTCTGGACCTGGCAGTTCGAGGGAACACATTTTTCTACTCATTCTTCTAACGAACGCGAACTCAGGCTTGCCTTGAGGGCTGCCTTGTATTTTACAGGAATTTACCTGATGCACGGATCGTAGTAACGCACCTTTCTTCGAGCAAGTTATCTCAGAGGTAGCAACAACATTGACGACAAACTCTGACGCCTTCTTTCTCAAGAAGGACGTAAACCTTATCCGGTGAGCTTGCTTGAGCAGCATAGACAGCGGAACAGCATTCATGAGTATCCCTCCTAGTATCACCAATGCTCCGTTGAGGCCGTAAGCCTTTTGCAGCCGCGAAAGCAGGGTTTGTCCCGCCATGCCAGCTGCTCCCTGAGCGCAGCTGATGAAGGACTGCGCGGTGGCCCGGTACTTGTCGAAGAACAGCATCGTGTAGATTGAAGCGGACGCCAAGAAAACCTTCACTGTGAAGCCTGAAAACAAGATATTGATATCTAGGTCAGTGAACGGCGAATGGCTCTGTCAACTTTCTTTATGTCAATGTGTTTTGGGTCTCTTAGCTTATCAAGAAATGCGATGGAGGTGAAACGCTGAAGGCCCGTGTTCTGTGTGATGTCAGTGGACGTTAGAAAACACTAAAAGCTCGACATTTCTGTAGTACTCCACTACGGCGTCTCTCATAACCATGTCATGGCTTTGGGAAGTAGAACCCGAGACATAGCTACAGTTTATATCACAACTGATAAAAAAAACAACTGTATTTGTAGATTTTTTCTTTGCTAGAGCAACCGGATAGCCAAGTTGTTATTCTCCCAAAAGGAAGTAACGGGTGTGACAGGGGCCACACACTGGTGAATATAGCAAGACGATTCTATTGTCCAGTGCCATAGACTCACAATAACGTGAAAGCTGCTAACGCAGAACATCCCCCACTATGTTTGAAGGAAACGTACAACAAAATAACGTGCCTATCGGTTGAAGCTTGGTATATCGATAGTTGCTCAAAACAGTGTGCGATTTAGCTTCCCACTCTAGCTAAATTGTATAACAAATAAATGATAAGTTTAAGAAGTAATTTTATTGACAAGCGCCGCCGTGCACCTGATCGACGCAGAGTACTGTCTTTCATGATCATGAAAGATGACTTATTGACTGCCATGGTTTTCATTGCACTATCACTTATCTCAAGATAGGTAGCAGCTTGATTGCATTCCTTGATTTCAATGTTGATGACTTTATACAGTGTATTTCGACTTTCTACTATCGACGTTGTCACTATACAACTGCTTTCTGTAATACTTATTTTCTGCCCTTGCACCCCGCAATTATGAATAATATAAGGAAAGAATTCGGTGCTTCATAGGTTTCGAAAAAGCAAAAGAAAAACAGGAACCTGCGATTGGCTTCATCACTTGAAAGAATTCTTCGTGGAAGTATTCATCGTGGTTGAATGCGCAGCATCGAACTATTTTCTCTTATGTGGAAAACGTTTGTGTAAGATAAGTGATCTCTATACCAGCCTGAGAAATTTTTTGCCCTCCCACGACCATGTTACCGAAGTGTTACCGATCTCTTCGGCATTCACGCAGTGTGCATGTTCTTGTTATATGCTTGAGGTGCCCATTGGTTAGTTATGCGTAAATACACGCACCGCCTCTCGCCATAGACTAACCCATAGAGACCATTACCAAGTTGGTTATTCCATACTGAACGCTCCGGGCAATGCATTTGATTGAAGTTGATTACACTCTAAAGAGCTGACGAAAACGGGGCAACCGTGTGGCTACACTATTTGCCCTCGTTACGGCTTTCTGATGGAAAATGATTTCTTTTAACGTGGAGTGCTTTAGGAGACTAGGCTTTCGTATACTGTCGTCGTAGCTTGCCGCAACGTGGACACTGCCACATATAGCGAACCCAAATGTAGTTTACTGACCGCACGCTCGCGCCAAAGAAAAGTTGTTTTCCTTTTGTTCTCCGTGTGCTTTTATGATGATATAAGGTGATCGGCTCTACTAATAAACGTCTATTATGTGAAGTTCTATTATGTGCAGTGTTTACAGAGTCATACTATGGCTAGGTAAACACTACACAAGTCGTGTATAAAGTTTAGAAAAGGAAGTGAACAACTAATAGAGCAATACAAAGAAAAACGTGAAAAATAAATAGAGTTAAATAGAAATAGAAAGAAAAAGTACACCAAAGGCTGAGAAGAACTTAGAAAGAGAACAAAAAAACGAAGCCGAACCGAAGATAAACAAAGAATGTCACCCAGCTCCGCATTTTCTTCGTGCTTGGCAGCGTTAAATTTACCATTATTTTTATTATTTCACAGCAATTGGAATATATTCTCATTCATAGATGTAACGTTGCACAAAGTATTCATTATTTATTTATTTATTTATTTATTATTATTTATTTATTACATACTGCTGACCTGTTTACCAAGTATTAAGCAGGAATGGGCATACAGAAATGTTTACTACAGAAAACATAATTGACATCACACAGCATACTGGCAGTGGTTACGATTCAACACTTTTGTACTAATTTACAAAAAAAAACTAAAGAAAAACAATACAACAACAGCATAGCTTTGCTGACTGAAACGCACTAAAAAATGGAAGCATTGTGTAACTCTGGGCTGCTTGACTATACAAAAAACTGTTAGTGGTTATTGAGAGCATGTAGAAATAAATCAACTGTTGGACACTTTACAGCATCGGGTGATAGGCAATTCCATTCATGGGTAGTTCATAGAAAAAATTAATACCTGAATATGCCTGTGCGGTTCACGTAATCTAAAACTTTCTTTGAATGATGTGAGCGCACAGCATATTTACTTATTTGTATAATGCGCACTCTTTTGTTGATATCAATTTTATTGTGGAAAATGAGGTAAAAATGCTTCCGTCTCTCCATTATTCTTCTCTCTTGTAGTTTTTCGAGATCCGCTTTAAATAGAAGAAGTGAAGGAGAAGTACGCCAACTATAACAATTAAAAACAAATCGGACAGATTTTCTTTGGACCATTTCTAATTTTTAATAGTAGACTCAATAAAGGGATCCCACACTGCAGCTCCATATTCTAATACTGGTCTCATGAAAGTTTTGTACGCGAGAAGTTTGATGTGTGGTGTGGCATTCACAAGCCTCCTTCGCAAATAGCCAAGCTTTTTCATTGCCTTTCTTTCAATATATTCTATGTGTTCATTTCATTTTAAGTCTGATGTGAATATGAGTCCTAAATATTTGCGTTTAGTGACTTCGGATAACGCATGACCATTGACGTGATAGGTAAGCAGAAGCGGCTGTTTCTTACGGGTAACTCGCATTGCTACTGTTTTTTTATAATTAATTGTCATCTGCCAATTTTCCCAACACGTTTGTAGTGTCGCTAGTGCAGTATTTAAAGATTCTTGATCAGTGCAACAATAAATTGCCTTATATATTATACAATCGTCCACGAAAAGCTTTATTTTTACGGGCAAGTTTAGCACAATATTATTAATAAATAACAGAAAAAACGACAGCCCCAAAATTGACCCTTGAGGCACACCCGATTTGACGGGGTGGAACTCGAAGTGACACCATCAATGGCAACACATTGGCTCGTCATTTAAAAATAAGCAGTTATCCATGCAAGTAATTTCTCATTTTTCAGAATTGGTTTGAGCTTAACTAGTAATTTCTGGTGACTCACACGATCGAAAGCTTTCTCAAAATCCAATAATATAACATCTACTTGACCATTCATATCGATCGCTGCTGCTAGGTCATGAAACGTCTCAATAAGATGGGTTACCGTAGAATAGCCTTTGCAAAAGCCGTGCTGAAGGGGCGTGATTAGGTTATTTCTTTCGACAAACATAGACAAATGTTTGAATATTATATGCTCTTGAATTTTGAGACTAGTAAATAGCAAGGACATAGGCCTAAACGAGGACACAAGCGAATGGTCATCAGTTTTTGGTACTGGAGTGATCCTAGCGTGCTTTCAATCACTCGGAAGTTCAGCGCGCAGGATAGTTGATTTAAAGATCAAGCATAGGCATTTGGCATTCCATTCAGCATACCTTATCAGAAAGGCGTTAAGTACAGAGTCAATGCCCGGTGACATTTTTGGATTGAGATTAAGCAGAAGCGATAGGACACCCCCTTAAGTGATACAGACGTCATCGATAGGTGGCACGGTATCATAGGCGATGAAATCAGGGGTAACGTCATTATCACGCGTGTACACCGAACAGAAGTAATCATTCATCGCGCCTGCTATTTCCCTCTTGTCCGTTATAACATTACTGTTAATAGACAAGCTTGATACTGGACTTTTTTTTGGTGGAAGATATTGCAAAAACTTATTTGGTGCCGTCAAGATAAAGTTTGTCAAAGCCTCGCTTTGATATTTTTCTTTTGCACTTTTCAAATTGACTTTCAGTGTGTGACGCATCTCTGATATATTATCTAGTCCAGACAATGATGGTCGTTCTATTTGTCGCTTTCTTGCCTTCTTTAGCTTGCGCCCTAGGCGTACGATTTCTTTCGTAATCCAGGGGCTAGACCGGTTTAATACCTTGCGTTTGTGAGGAACCAAGTTTTGAATACATTTAATTACTAGGTCTTTGAAAAAGCACCACAATCGGTCAACAGAACATTCACTTTTTTTGGAAAACGTTAGGAAATCGGAATAAGAGTGATCAAGAGCATCTATTATGTCCACATCACTAGCACGCGAGAATACGGGTACAAAAACGGACTTTTTATCAGGCATTTTAGCATAGTACAGTTGAAAGCTTAATGACACAATTTTATGGTCCGGAATGCCGTTGTGAATTTCTATTACCGGACAGCGGTTATATATGCCTCTACTAACAAGAAACATGTTTAAAATTGTGCTAGATTCGTTTTGAATGCGAGTGGGCGTTTTCACAAGCTGCGTCAAGTCATGGAACAGCAAAACATCAAGAAAAGATACAGATGCAGCAGAGATGGCATGTGGAAATTCATCCGACCAATTTATCATGGGAAAATTAAAGTCGCCACCGCTTAAGACATTGCAAATACTCGTCTTATACTGACACAAAAACTCATTTATTGTTCTACAAGCTCATCACCACAACTGGGCGGACGGTAAAATCCCCAAACGACAACATGTAGCTCATCAAATAACACTTTAACGACAATACATTCAATTCCCTTAATATTGGGTAATCGTGTCACATATAGCGATTCTCGAAACATGATGACAACACCGCCACCACGGGAATCTCTGTCATTACGGTACATTTTGTAGCCTGGTGGCGTTATTTCATCATCACCTATGTCTCGGTGTAGCCACGATTCTGTAATTATTAACATATGCGGTTTGTGGGCTATTATTACACTTTCTAATTCAATGACCCTGCATGTTAATCAATCTACGAGCATTTATGTTGACACAACGAAACTGCTTAGTTTCCTTGCTTTTAAGTCACTTCTTATCTCGCAGCCTGCTACTGCGTCGACTAATAGGAACCCTCTTCTTGTGAATACTGTTCCATTCATACGTTTCGTTATCAATTCGAATTTTATCATGTGACAGTTTCAACTTTACTCCCGCTTTCCTGCTATCAGAGGCACTATCCCATAGGTTCTTTTGGATTTGCCTCGTGGCTGCCGAGAAGTCCTCAGACACAGAAATGCCAATTCCTTTCAGTTTAGAACAGTTCTTCAGCACGTGTCTTTTCCCTGTCATCTATGAACTTTAAGATCCCAGGTCTAGGTTTGTCGGGTTACTTACGCCCCATTCTGTGAAGTCTTTCGACAGGTTTTACCTCTA
Organism: Rhipicephalus annulatus; assembly: GCA_013436015.1. Lineage (NCBI taxonomy): Eukaryota > Metazoa > Arthropoda > Arachnida > Ixodida > Ixodidae > Rhipicephalus > Rhipicephalus annulatus. The sequence continues at coordinate 44,482 of WOVY01005627.1, forward strand.
CACCAAGCTTAGTTTTGAACAAGTCTTCAACTATTGCTGATTCCAGCGATTCTGGTGTTTTTCCCGGTTTTTCAGGAATGCCAAAAACCAAAAGATTGTTTCTTCTGCTTCTGTCTTCTAAATGCGCCAGCCTTTTTTCTGGTCCTTGCACTGTTTTTTCGAGATTGGCTGGCTTTGAACTCAGTTCCGTGAGGGTTGACACTGTTGTTTCTACCTTTTTAAGTTTCGACTCTATAGTATCAATTCATTTATGCATAGTCTTTTGGCCTTCAAGAATTTCTTTCAACATTTGTTCGGTAGTCAGACCTGGGTTCGATTCAATATCGCCACAGTGTTTCAACACAGACAGTACTATGTTCCGCACGTACAGGTAACACATGCATAAGCTGGTCGGGCACGTCAGCTGGATAAAGCAAGGATCACTAGTTTTGACACAGGAATACTTGCTACTAACCTGCATAAAGAAAACCAAAGGGTCGGTCATGGCTGTTACAGGCGGCCAGCCGACGTGCCCACTGAAGGAAAGCCGTGATGTTGGGCTGCCTATATAGGCGTCAGTTTCAATATATATATTTCAAAACCTATATAGCGAATAAAAATAAAAAAAAATGTAGCGATACGCGAATTGTCTTGCTTTACTCCATAAAAAAGGCACCGTACTTCCTGACTAGAGTAGCAATAACTGTCGAAATTTATAGTTTTCAAAAACACGCTATTAATAGAAAAGACACCATTCTCGATGGGTTCAAAAGATTTGACCATGTTTTTTTTGTGCACCAAAATCTATGTGCACCGCAATGCAGGTTTTTGGCTGCTAGGTAGATACGCTCGCCACGACTGTGATTTGATTCCGCGGCATTTGGTTCAGCACTACAGCAGCTCCATGGAACGTCTTCCCGACTACAAAGCTGCTGAAAAAATGTGTGATCCTGTTCGACCTTAGTGCTTGTTGTGTTTTCTCTTTGATTGCTTTAGTGATTCGTGTTCTGTGAGGGTACTCAGTGCTATAAGTTGCATCCCGCTTTTTTTGACTTGTTTGAAGGTGCCACTGAAGTGATTTTGTTACACCAGACGGTTGTACTCGCCTGAAGTGCAGTTACTAGTATGCAATGAACTTCCCTGTTTCTTTTTTGTCTCACAGTGTGCTTTGTGGTGAAGCAACGCGGCAGTGAAGACATAGTTTTTTCAGAACTTGTTCTCAGAAAATAAAACTAGCCGCAATGTGCAATTTGATTGCGAGTATGTGTGTCCGTGTCTACGTAATACCTGAAATCATTTTGTATGGCGTCACTGCGACGACGACGCATTAAGTAACGTATTTCAACATAAATGCTTTTGCTTTTACTACATATAAGAAACATGAACCTCTTACCATAGGCTCCACCGAAGATGACGCTCATCCAAACCATGTTCGGAGCGAATGCAGACGCAATGACAGTTGCGCTGGTGGCGGCGGCAGATATGAAGGTGATGCGGGAGAGGCCGACGCGGCGCTGAAGGAAGGCTATTGCAAGCGCTGCAGCGAAAATAAAAAAAGAAGGCAAGGTATTTAAACTCAAGAGAATTTTTTTTCGCGAATATGCACCGTCCCTACAATATAATGGCACTTGTCAAGCATATATTTGCAATGATGACTGGGGCGAAATTGGCAGAACGTGAAGATTGATTGTGAGTACAGTGGCAAAGCGAGCGATTTCTTGTTCCTTTTACTCCCAATGATATATATATTTATTTAGTGTTAATTCGGAAACTTTTTCACTTATTTCACTGTGAACTTCAGGATAGCAATTACTTGGTAAGCTTCCAACAGAACGCACTCTTTCAATCTCCTCTTTAAAACTGTAAAGGCAAAAAATATCCATTTTGTGAGTAATTTTGTTGGAAATAATTACATAGTCCTGAAGCACTGTTTTCAAATTTCACATTATTATTGAGTTAAACAATCAAGGATAATGCTTTCTTTTGAAAAAGAAAAAGAAAGCACCATCGATAGAACAATCACGTTTCCCGTTTTTGTTTGATTCGTTACAGTTTAAACCACTCTTGCTAAGTGGGCTAATTTCATTGTTGATTTCAACCTATCTGACATTATTTATTTTAATTCATGTAACTGTATAGCGTGTTTATCAATGGCATAGCATACAGACGTCGTCATTTAAAAACTTTCTAGAATGTACGCCAACAACCTCTTACGCTACTGCGCCTGCTGTGCTGAAATATGCAGCTTCTTAAACGTGGAAACTCCTTCTTTACCTGATAAGTTGCTGCTCATAATGAAAGCGCTTTCTACCCAAGATGCCTGTTCCCGGGTAGAGCCGAACTTCTCCATAATTAGAACGAAGAGGAGGCCGAAGCAGGTGAAAGGCATTGTCAAGAGGAAAGTGGCAATTGAGGCGAGCAATGGCACGCACCAGGCATTGTCCATGTCTGGAATAAAATGAATACAGAATGCAAAAGAGCTGAGTGTTACATCCCCCGTGTTTTTGCATAATCATGGGCAAAAAGATCAACTCCACTTCGCAGTATTTGTGCCAGTCCCAAAGAAAGTGCTGAAATGGGCAGCCTTATTTGTTTGTCTCCAGTTTTTTCTTTCTTTCTTCCTCTCTTTTGGTATTACTTTGTGCTCTATTCAAATATAATTTTTCTCCTAGTTTTTCTTTTTCTTGCTAATTCTTTCTATTTTTTTCCTTACTTCCACTTTTTTCAGTTTTTTATCCGTGGTATTGCTTGCGTTACGCGACCTTAATGTGTTACACACCTAATACCATGATCAAAGTGCTGGACGAACACGAGGAAGAAGATTTTTCTTTGGCGCGAGCCCGCGCTAGCAAATTTGAGCTTATAGACAAATTCTTTGTATAACAGAGCACCGCTAGTTTCATGGCCGATACCCCACGGTGGGTTGCGCCAGGTTGAAAAGGGTCAACAAACCAATCCAGATGGCTGTACTATATGCGCGTGTGCCTGGCTTACACCGAGCGATGTTGACAGCATATGAACCCAGTACATGACAGTCTCGCCCACTGAAGTGATCCGCACCTAAAAGCTGCCTTTACATTAGCGCAATACTGCCGTGATAGGTATCGCGTTTGAATGACGTTAAAGAAACCAACCATGACAAAAGAACAAGCCGGAAAGCAGCAGTATCACTGAAAATGTTTGTGGCGGGCAAAAACTACCCAAACACTAAGCACGATGGTAGCAGTAACTGAAAATGTTTGTGGCGGGCAAAAACTACCCAAACACCAAGCACGAAGGTAGCAGTAACCACAAGCATCTAGCATCGAAGTCCGATGTACTGATCAGGTGAAGTTGGCGGTGCCTGCATGACTCATTTTACATTCTATAATAGACACTGATACTTACTTTTGTCCAGGCGTTACCATCAGTTACATATGCCTAGATGACTGTTCTGAATTGATTTAGTGTTATATTTTATTTGTAAATATTTTGGACAGCACTTACCACCGCTTCAAACATCAAACTTTTGAGCCGCCATGTACCCAATGTTGTCCACTGTTTTGTTTTAAAATGTGGAGCATTTCATCGTCGCGCAATGTGACGCTTCGGTGTAGGCGGTGGTGTCGTCCTTACCCCGAATGAACATGCTCGCGTCTCGTGCCGGCCGATGAAGACACCCGCAAAACTACCGCTCCCTTCCTCTTCTTTCGCCTCGCAAGGCCAACGCAGGCAGCGTCTGCTAGTAAAAAAAAAGTACGGCTCGCGCTGCACAAACGTTCACTGGCCACCACAAATATGTACGCACTTGATCACGTGTTCGGCATTCAGCCGAGGAGGTTCAAAAAGCAAAAACTATTAGGGGCGAAGCTCCTTATGGCGTGGCTTGGGCGTCCCTCGTATGTAACCACCAGTGGCACATACCCGAAATAGGTATAACACTTGACCTCCAAGGTGGTGCCAGTGAGAGATTTCTTCTGTGCGTTGTTTAACAATAAAAAATAGTGCTCAATGTACATGCCAATGGCTGCTAATGGGGAATGAGAGACATGAGCATTCGGCTTTTAGTCAACGCGCACGCTGCGATCCCCATTAGCAGCCATTGGCATGTACATTGAGCACTATCGGACAAGAAAGGGATGCTACATTATACTCGCTGGGTGTAACCTCCTTAGCTTTAGAAAGGTTTAGCGAGTGTTGAGCCGCAGTGCCATGAATACAATGAACTTGTATATACCATGAATGAACTCAAGGTGGAAAAAATGAGAAGTAGATACGAAGCGCAAGCCGTAAGAAAGTAAAAGCCGAATTCTCCTGTCTCTCATTTCTCATTAGCAGCCATTGGCATGTAAATTGAGCCCTATCTGACAGGAAAAGGTTGCTACGTTATACTTGCTGGGCGTAACCTCCTTGGTTTTCGAAAGGTTTAGCGAGCGTTTGGTCGCAGTGCCATGAATACAGTGAACTAGAATATACCATGAACTCGAGGTGGTTAAAGGTGGGAAGTGGACCCAAAGCGCAGGCCGTAAGAAAGTGTGCGTGTGCCAGCTCTCGTTTAGTCCATGGAATGTCCGCTGGATGGCGGTGCTTCTATATGGGGAATATATGATAAAAAGATGCGAGATGGTGGGACTTGGAGTGTTGAATAGATGAACGAACGGACACACAAACAGATGCATGGATGGACGCATGAACGGACGCAGGGGCGGATGCCTGAAAGAACGCAGGGACGGGCGCACAAACAGACGCATGGACGGTCACACAGACGGACGCATGGACGGACGAATGCTTCGCCCCACTCTCCATCATTCACTCCGTGGATATGCTGCCATTTTTATTATTTATTTGTGGGATTTAACCTCCCAAAACCACCATATGTTTATGAGAAACGCCGTAGTGGAGGGCTCCGGGAATTTCGACCACCTGGGGTTCTTTAACGTGCACCCAAATTTGAGCACACCGGCCTACAACATTTTCGCCTCCATCAAAAATTCAGCCGCCGCAGCTATAGGATTCGATCGCGTGACCTGCGGGTCAGCAGCCGAGTACATTAGCCACTAAACCACCGCGGCGGGGCAAAAACGAAAGCTGGAGTGGAAATCATTGCCTAGGAGTAAAGCCGTGCCTCAGGCAAGACGGCGGCGGCGGCGGCCATCTGAGTAGGTGCATAATGGAGTATCACCGTTCACCGATTAAAAATGGATCGTGCCCAATGAGTATATTGTGGAGGATTTTTCGGGTCACACCAAGTGCGTCTTGAGGTTACTAGTTTTCCTTAGTGAGCCTTTAATTGAAGGCAAAGTTCTTAGTGAATTCAGTCACCCGTACTCGTTTCTTTGTGTTATTTTGTCGGGAACAACGATCTTTTATTATAGAACTGATGTAGCATTTACATGAACATATCAAAGCCACTTGATCTCCAAGTGGGCACTACCAGAAAAAAAAAAACAAGTTTCTGACATTTTGGCTGTGGCAAAAGCTGACTGCACTTCTGCTGGCAAGGCATTGCGGGAGTTCCACTCCAGCATTTTTTTTAATTCTCCTTGGATTCATCCAAAGGCGTCTTCATTCTACTTTCGCTTGAAGCTGAAGGCAACGCTTCTCTTTTATTCAATAAATAGGAATAATAAAGACGAAATAACAGTTAGGCCTTCCCAAACGATACTCAATTACGCACATTCACCCCCGACCAATCTGTGACGCATTTACTCGAACTTCCCGCGTGGGAACATGCGGGCGGCTTTTTATTTGCTCAAAATCCTCTTACTCAGAAACAAATTTGCACTATATAACTTTCAAACCAGTGAAATGATCCTTTTTAAGTGAAAACAGAGCATAAATGGGTAAAAATAAGCGTTTATTACGTTTACGTACTACGTACTACGTAGACGTATAAATTAACGTAATGTTACATTTTTGTCGAAATGATTTATTAGGCGCTTGAAATGAAACGATATTCTTTTAACACGCTTAGAAAGAGTGCTTTATAGATGTCGTCTTAAATGTTGTAGCTCACAGAGTTGTACACAGAACCAGTTCCTCAGGCAGGCACTCATCAGGTACTGACGTTTCGTGGTGAAGAAACTGTGTGAGAATTTGACTCTACTCATGCTTTTTTTTATTATAAAAGTGTGGCTGCGAGGCTCGTGGTTGAACAGAATACTTCGCTGAAACCGCAAATAACGAATAGGTAAACGCCGAAGTATCGCCAGTATGATAGTTGCGCCTGATAAAACAGTACAAACGGTAAATTAAACCGTCGAGCCCCGTAGAAAGCCAATGGAAAAATTTGCGGAGCTTGTCACTTTTGAAGCGACCGTAAGTGCCAAAACATCTAAAAGTTCCATAAAGTTAGCCGGCGGTACCTTGTCTAAGTTTACATAGGTTTTTGCAGCAGTACTGCCGCTAATACTTTTGTCCTTGTTCGCAGACGAGCCGTGATAACCCTTCATATTCAAGCTTCACAAACACCAACTCTAAACATTAGGTGGCAGAACTTACGCGTGCTGGTGCTCCATGTTCAAAATTAGAGGTAACAAAACGGAACTAGAGAATAGAAGACCATAGTATATTAGAGCTGCCTAACACATTTTGTGCACTATACATAAAATCCCGCTCCCCCACCTCTCTAAACTTCTTCCAGTTGGTGCTCCGTGCGTGATTTATTGTTCCGCAAATAAAACTGTTAGTATCCCGTTAGTTATTTCGATAATAAGCATCATTTAAATGAAGTTGAGTTGACTACAAAAACATAAAATAATTTTGTTGGGACTGTGCAAAGCAGGAATAAATTGACCTTAGCGCACGCAAACAAGATCGCTATACCTCTTCAATAAACTGCACAGCGAATGGGCAGTACTTCGCGACCATTTGTCAAGAATTGAATCAGGCTTGCCTTCTTTCAATGCGTGGATCCCGCGAAGAAGGCTGTAATTGGGCATTTCGCACCACGAGTGACTTATGGGTCTGTCTCGAAGCCAGAGTTACATGTCAGATCTTCTTGGGAATAAATGGGCGGTGGTGCAGCCGCCCTCTAGATGAAGGATAATTTCTTGTCCCTATACTACCGGGACAACACCCTTGAGCCGCTTTTCAGCAAGAGTTAATAAAAGCCAGCTCCAGACCATGCCATACCCGCATGATGCTTTTCAGTCTGGAACTACGCGCTTTGACGCTGCGCTCACGAAATGCTGTTTAGACAGCTGCATCGCTTGTGACATAACCTCCTTTCTCAGTCTTCTTAGAGAGAGAGCGAATTTCACCGACTTTTGTATTATTTCGGCGCGAGTTTCGGTTCCATTGGAGCGGTGCAGCTGCGTACACAATGAGGGCTTCATTTTTTCTTGGGGAACAACTTGATTTCCTGCGCATTGGGTGCTTGATAACCTTCTAGACAGCTAGATGCGATGCTGCTCATGATTAGTGGCATTTGGGCGCGTCCCAGCCGCTGAGAGTCATCAACATATTCTTCCGCATGTTTATGTGTATTTTAGCGCAACGGCATCGTCTTCTTACCCCTGCTCACGAGCAGCTATATGTTCTGCAGTGTCTTTATTTTCAGAATAAATATTTGTCTAATTAGATAGTATAAATCAATTATTTGTAAATATTGATGAGTGTACATAAGAAAAATTGTGAAAGCTTGGCGTCATACCACTCAGAAAAAGTGAGCGTCCAACAAGTCTGCGTGAAACACAGCACGTGGTGATAAGATGTTTGGTGGTATGTTTTATTATTACTTTAGAGTAATGTCAGCGGTTATCGCTTTTCGGTCGCTTTGCTAGACCATCAATGATCCCGCGAACATGTTCAGCAATACGCATTTGTTCGTTTGGTCGAACATTTTATTTAAGCTGTGTTTTTTTGGCATTTTTACTTTCCGTGGTCTACCAATGACAGACTTGGAATGAACTAATGAGTGGCTAGAGGGGTCCCCCTGTCATATCTGAAAACAAGAACCACATACAAGGACAAGGAAAGGCGGTCGGGCGTCATTTCACTACCTTGTGAGAAGTGCAAAGCAGCTACCACGTGATGTTTACTAGGAAAACGTGGGAGGGTGTTCCCATAGTTCACAGGTGCTTTATCACCCAGCGTGCGACGTTGATGCTTGTTTGGTGACTTTACTGATTGAAACAAATGCTGAGCTTTCTACTGCATACTTGATTGCAAAGAAATTTGCCGTCAACCATTTGCCGTCAACTGTTAAGGAGCTCCTAAACAACGCAGAGTTGAAACTTTCGGTTCAGACATTGCAATCATACACAAGTCTGTAACGAGCGCTGTTGTCGCCTCGTATGTCCACTTTTACGATTGCACTTTCACGGCATCTTAGGAGAAAATGGAACGAGCGCGTACATCTGCTAGCTAAGGAACACGTGAGCGCGAGCATACGTTCGAGTTTAGGGGATTGGTGCTTTGTTTTTTAGTCCACAGAAACGGAACAGTTACGACGTAGAGTTATAAAGCTTCGGTGGTGAAAGATATGATCTTATTGTTAATCTTCTCATTGCACTCTTTAGCCCAGCAAAAGAACAAAGACGAAAAGAAACGCGAGCACAGTGCTGACCTCCAACGAACAGTTTATCTTCCAAAGTGGTACATAGAATATATAATAAAAAAATGCACGCAGACACATTACGCAGAAAGAATAAAAAAAAGTGCACGCAATTGCACGAAAGTTGAAATATGCGACCGGGCGAACCGATCCATAATTGCTTACAGCGCACTCTAGCAAACAGAACTGGAGGAGACAGACAAAGACAAGTGCTGACAAAAAACGGAATTTTATTTCGATGAAACACACGCAGAATTTCATATGCACGAGCACGTGCGGTCGAAAACGTCCTTTGATAATCATAACACCTAATAAAGTATGCCATTGAACGCTTTCTACATCATGCAAACGTGCATGTGCAATGCTGTACCTCTATATACATGTGTGTTCAATCAAAACATAATTCGGTTGTTAGTACACGCTTGCCTTCGTGAGTGTCCTCTTGAGTGAGCAAGCGCTTCTTTTCGAGTGTCAGAGTGCACCTTAAGCGATTATAAATCTTCACCAGCTAGCCCGGCCAAAAGTTTGGAAACAATCTAATACCCGATTTTTAACGCGATAGCGTTAAATAGCTTGTTTCGCAGAAGTTCTGGTGTCGGCGTTGGTGTAATTGGTGTTAGCGAAAAATCATCATCTAATGAGTGACCGAAAAATCGAGAACTATGCAAATAAAATAAATGATAAAAAACTCTGGAGCTGAGTGGGGACAAATCAAGGATTCTGTGGGTGCAGCTGGGAACCTAACCCGGGTCGTTTGCGTGGCAAGCGGATGTTCCACCACACAGCCATGCCTCTGCTTGTGAAAACAGTGAAAAGAACTTCCTCTGCTTGAAAACGCGCTAAAAGTAGCTTTCATTCTCCTCAGTCACGCGTGTTCAGCATATATATTTCACAACGCAACATCAAATATTGTAGTAATAATCCGTGATACAAGCCTCCATTGCCGACGGGCGTCAGAATATGTGATTATCATTAGTGGTTGCAAGCTGGTACACCTATACGAAAGGCACACACGCTACAGCGCCTATGCCCCTGAGGCCACGTAGTGGGTGCATAGCAAATTCGAAAAGGTTTCATGCACTAACTGCTTGAAGAACGCACTACGGACACAATAACGCTATTGCGTGCAGATCCTTAAGGCGAAAGTTTAGGGTCCCTTTATTTTAAATGCGAGGCATTTCTTAGCGAACTTCGGTGATTTTGAGCGTATCTATCTATCTATCTATCTATCTATCTATCTATCTATCTATCTATCTATCTATCTATCTATCTATCTATCTATCTATCTATCTATCTATCTATCTATCTATCTATCTATCTATCTATCTATCTATCTATCTATCTATCTATCTATCTATCTATCTATCTAGCCGCCTACGACTTTTAGCTCTCCTTGCCGTTTCGATAATGGTAACGATACCAAACTTCGTATGGCATAACATGACTGTACAAGGAACACATTTGACTAGTCATAACATGAAAATTATGACATGTATGTCATGAATGCTATGATTTACATTTCGCAGACCTGCAGCTCTTGCGGTGGTTTTGTTCCCATGGCATGGTGCAAACCTGGTATAATATGACATGATCGCATGGCGACCACAAGCGAAAGACCCTAACGTGAAAATATTGACATGCGTTTCATGTAACATGTCTACATGCCAAGCTCATGATGTGCTCGCGGCCGTCTCACTAGCGTCACATATAACCGAATTTGGTATTACGGCACGTGAATGGATGACGAAGGTCTGTGACTGGTGCAAATATGATAATAATGAGATGCGTGTCATGTAACAACATGACTACATGCCATGCCCATGATGCGCTGGCGGCCGTTTTGCTAGCTTTAAATGCACCAAACTCTACATTAGGTGACGCTAATGGACGACATAGGTAAATGACACATCCAAACTTGATAATCACGACATGCGTGTCATGTAACAACATGACTACATGCCAGACTCATGATGCGCTGGAGGCCATTTCGCTAGCCTCACATATGCCAAATTTGGTATTACGTAACTTCAATGGATGACGATGGTATGTTGCAAACATGAAAATTTTGAGATGTGTGTAATGTGAGAACATGACTACATGCCACAGTCAAGGTGTCAAGGACACATTTCGACATGACGCGGTGCGCGTGCTTGCCGGCGTTGCCACGACAGGCCCCGGTCCTGCCATATACTCGCAGACACTCGCCTCACTGCATCGCCTTGACGCATGCACGTTTCAGCGCGTCCAGCGTCCCTCCGTCACGAAAAAGAGGGAAACGCAGTGTTGTCTGGGTAATGCATCAGTGCGAAGTTGGCATCGGTTGCCGTGGGGCCGCGCCGACGGACGCTGGTCACGCCGGTGGCGCCTGGCGTCAGGCTATAGAGTACTCAAGTTTTGCTAACGTAGCGTCGCTGTGCCCAGTGTGCGCGTGCGTCAACGCTACATTGGAGTATTAAATTTGGCCCTTCATGATGCGCTCGCGGCCGTTTGGCTAGATCCACATATACTAAATTTGGTGTTACGTGACGTAAATGGATGACGAAATATATGACTGGTGCAAACATGATAATACTGACACGCGTGTAAAGTAAAAACATGACAACATACCCCGCTAATAGCGTGTTCGCGGCAGTTTCGCTAGCTACACATCTACTAAATTTGGCATCACGTGACATGAATAGATGACTAAGGTAAACGACACATCAAAGCATGATAATCATGACACGGAAGTCACGTACGGCATCATTTACCTCCCCCTCGTAGCGTTGTGCTGATTTTAAAGAGACGTATAAACATTTCTTATTCATGCTTCGCATATCATCGATTTCCACGGTACGTGGGATCTGCGAATTTTTTATTCCTCTTTCTGTGATGAAGAGGTTAATGCGAATTGCCATTTCCGTTGAGCCATGTACCCTGTTAGCCTTGAATAAAAATTGAAGTGTTTTCCCCGCTATTTTCCGAAGATGCACTAACGCACGTGTATCTCTGATGCGATCTACGCTGCCGTAATGATCGCACGCGTTGTTGGCGCTAAGCTCATGCCTATTGCAGTACACTGCGAATATGTCGGATCACACCCACTCTTTTTGTGGTGGAAAGTGTTGTGATTGGCCCCCGTGTCCAGGCACCGCTTCGACGCGTAGAAGGATTTTGAATTCGCCGTGCTTCCGGAGGTGTCCAGAAAGTGACAGCACAACGAATCCTTTAGGTCCGTCAGCTCACCTCAAACCCTTTGGGCACGCTCGGCTGGAAAGAGCTGTTTTGGTGTCAGGGCTGCGTAGAAAGTCTGGTCCCCTCTGCGTTGCTGCAATCGTCGCAATACACCTGACAATGAACCGAGTGTCGGAAAACCGTTTGCGGTGATGTTTCTCGCATTCCAAGAACCTTTTGAATGTTCATTTTCTGCGCACCATGGCCTGCCCAGCAGCAATGCCTCCTTGATGAATAAACCTTGCACCTTGCCAAACCGGATAAGATGTGACACTTCGCGAACGTGCCGGGAAGCCCTCCAGATATTCCCAAAGTATATCAATGAGTCGTGGATTCCTTTCCTTTACAAATTTACAAGTAATGTGACAAAGTATCGGCGACATCATATGATTATATCACATCGTACACTTTGCATGCAATCATAAAAGTGAGTTCTGTGTGGCTTTCAACAATCGTTTTGTTTTGAACATTTTATTTACATTTAGTTAATCTGCAAAGATAGGCCAATGTGCGTGGTGCCTTTTAGGGTTACGGGAGAGAGAGAGAGATAGATAGAGAGGAAAGGCAGGGAGGTTAACCAAGCTTGGCTCGGTTGGCTACCCTACACTTGGGGTGGGGGAAAAGGGAAATAATAGAACGAAAAGAGACAGAAAAGAAGGGGAGTAAGAAAGAGAAGCATAAATAGTCAGCTCGAAACTACACAGCACGGCCTCGCACAGTTCTTTCACAAGCGGTCGTGAAGTTTGGTGTTCCTTAAAAAGTACAAGAGGGCTTTCGTGGCTTTGCGCGTATGGGAAGCCGTCGGCCAAGGTCCCAGGATCTTCTCTTCTGTAAGCGGCCGTGAATGCAGCTGACAGAGCTTGCCTTCCATTATACGTCGTTCGGTCTGGTATGCTGGGCAATGACATAGAATGTGCTCAAGCGTTTCCTCGCAGGCGCAGATGTTGCATGCCGAAGTGCTCGCCATTCCAAGGAGACGAGAGCACGAATTCGTAAATGCCACTCCCAACCTCATGCGACACAGTAAAGTTTCAGCGCATCGTGGGAACCCGGATGGCAAACGAAGTTGCAAGTTTGGGTCGATCGAATACAGGTGCGTGTTGGAGAAACCCTGCGTATTCCATTGTAGGAGAGATATACGGCGAGCAAGAGATTGTAGTAGCCTTGCAGCGTCCGTTCTCAAGAGTGGTATAGGCGTGCGCTGGTCTTGGTCATGAGCCGATCGAGCAGCTTCATCTGCGCGGTCATTGCCAACGATTCCGCAATGACTCGGCAACCACTGAAATACAATATCGTGACCTTCCGCGAGCGCTTCGTGGTAGTCGTGCCTTATCTGATATACTGATTGTTTATGTAGCCCGTGCTGCAGAACAAACCGTAGTGACTGTAAGGCTGACCTGGAGTCGCAAAAGATGGCCCATTGGTTAGGTTCCTGGTGAAGAATGTACTTTACTGCACCTTGAAGTGCTGCGAGCTCTGCTGCTGTCGACGTCGTGGTGTGAGAAAACTTGTACTGAAGCAACACATTTTCAGATGGAACAACCACTGCTCCTGTGGAGCTGTTGGAATTAGTGGAGCCATCGGTGTAAACATGTATGCGGTCGAAGTAACTTTCGTCCAACAGACGCAAAGTCAGTTGCTTCAGGGCTAGCGTTGACATGCGTGCCTTCTTAAAGATTCCAGGAACTGATAAGCGCACGTCAGGTTGACGAAGACTCCATGGCGCAGTTGCTGGATGCATGGCAAGTTTGAAGCCAGGCGGTAGTATGTCCTGATGTTTTGTCACGATACCGCAGTACGAAGAATGGGGCCTCCGAGCTGTCAAACACGTTAAATGATGTGACGGTAGCCGTGATAAATGCCGAATGTGCGCTCTCAGCGTCTCGACAATGATGTGCGTTGTGACCGGTTGTTCTTGTGCAATAACAATAGTTGACACTGTCGATGAGCATCTTGGAAGGCCAAGGCATGTCCGAAGTGCTTGGGCTTGTACGCTTTGCAGTGCACGGATGTGCGTCTGGATTCTCTGAGGTCAGAGATAGATTTCGTGCGTCTGTATCGTCTTTCGGCACGTCGGCGGACCGCTCTAAGTTGTTCCAACTCTTGGTCGAGTGCCGTGCGTCTCGATTCTTTTGAACATATCTTCGTGGTAGTCTCCATTGCACAACTAATCATTTCTTCAATGGATTCCGGTGGTCCGTGCATGCACTTGCTCTCCACTGATATCTGAAACTCTTCCCAGTCAATAAGTCTTGAATGTCCAGGGGAAGGAGAATCGTCCAAACCTCTGACTGTCACGTACGTGGGGATATGGTCGCTGCCACGTGTTTCAATATCTGTGAACCATTGGACTTTCGTGACAATGCTATGCGACACTAATGTCAAGTCCAGGCAACTGCTGTAAGTTACTCCTCGGAGATAAGTAGGGCTGCCGTCGTTCAGCACCTGAAGCCCGTGCTCTTATACGAGATCAACTACGTCCGTGCCTTTTCGATTTGTCCTGATGCTTCCCCACAATGGATGATGGGCGTTGAAGTCACCCATCAATATCCAAGGTGCTGGAGTCGTTGCAAATATACCATTCAAGATTTGTTGATCTAGTCGACCTGATGGCGCTATATATGCGCCTATCAGTGTAAACGACAACTTCTTCTTTTTAACATATAGACACACGTAGTGATTTCCATTGTGAGAATCTACTCATTGAAGAACGTAAGTGAGTTCTTTACGGATGTACACAGCAATTGACTTCGCTCAATGCACGTTGAAAAAACGAACGATTCATAGCCCGACAGACGAGGTATTTTTGAAAAATGCGGTTCACAAATGATGATGATGGGAAACTTATTTTCGAAAATGAATTGTCGGAACTCAGGCATTCTTGACTGTAGACCTCTTGCGTTCCACTGAATTATGGAAGCACGCTTGACTTTTTCTCGGAAAGGCTGATGTGGTCTATGGTGCGCCATCTTGTTACTGAAGTCCGGCAAGAACTGGTTCTAGTGTGTCCAAGATTTGCAGCGCGCATTTAGCGGCAGGGATCTGTAGACTATCCAATAGAGTGCGAATAACACTCATGAACGACCTCAGTACAGAAAAGACTTGTACCTCTTGGGCGGACAGACTGCCTGCTGGGGGCATATTCGTTGTTGACTGTCGATATTGTGGTTCCGTAGACACGTGTACCCGCGGTAAAGTGGGCCAGTCAGAGCCGGATGTTCTCTGTAGCGCCACAGTGTCTTCCGGTACCTCTGGACGTACCCCACCTGGTGGCGGGGGTGGGGGAGGTCTCTGTGGTCGTGGTGGCGGTGGTGGTGGCGGTGGCGGCGTTAGTGAAGGCACCTTCGGCACAGGACTGCTTTTTCTTTTCTTCGAGCACCGCCGTCGACGGGAACGCCGTCGTTGAACAACCGTTACCGCTTCCTTTCGTGAGGATCCGTCTTTAACCATTTGTCTCAGAATTCTCCTCTCTTTCTTCGGTACTGGGCAGTCTTTGGACGAGGTCTCATGGTTGCCGTTGAAGTTGCTGCATTTTAAGAGAGTTGCTTGGCAAGCCTCTGCTTTGTGGTGTCCGGCACAACGTGGGCATGCTTGCTTGTTGTTGCACACAGCACTAACATGACCCAGTGTTAGACAGTTGTGGCACTGTAGTGGTCTTGGAATGTATGGTCGGACAACGTGACGAAAATGACCAACCTTTACATGTGATGGGATGCAATCACCTTTGAAGGTCACCTTGATGCAACGGGATTTGCCAAGCCGGCATACTTGCAATATGTCCGTTGCCCCAGTAGCTGGCTTTATCAGAACAGGAAGGTCTGCGTTCGGTATGGAAACATCAACGTCATAAATGACGCCTGTCGTCGTGTCACTATGCTGCGGAATGTAAGTTCTGAGATAGATGCCTCCAAGCTCAGTGACAGTTCGCAGGGTATGTAGCGCAGCCGGGTGCTCAACGTCTATGGCCAGGATATTCTTCCGTGGGTTGAGTCTAATATCCTTTATCTCCTTAGGCACGATAGCTTCGAGACGCGCTGATATCACTTGCTTGTTCATGTTCTTCAGGTTGATCGAAGAGTCGACAGGAACAAAAAGTATGGTATGGCGTTCAGAACTGCACGCCGCCTTCACGGTAGAGACGCTAGCTGGCTAAGACGCGCCGACCATTCTTCTTTTAGCTTGATATTGCATAAACACATGGGATGACCACTTCTTTCACTATAAAATCGTGTTGTGTTTGCTTCAGTGGCTACAGCTCTTTCAAACGTTTTTAGTCTGCATACAGTTACTTGCACGGTGTACGCAGCTTTAATTTACCACTTTAGCAGCTGCATTAAAGCTTCAGTCATTCAATTGGAACGTGTTTTCGACGAGAAATTGTGAAAGCGCAGATTCACTACTCTTTCTTTAGCGATTTCTAAGTTTGTGGAATGAATGAAGGCAACAAACTTCTGTCGGATCTACGATTATGCTTTTAGAAAGTGCCGTTATGGCTAACATCAAAAGTAGCGTCCAAGAAACGTAAACTTGAAAAAAAAAGAGCTGCCATAAATATGTCAACTTTGTTTAACCAGGAAGCCCAGTTTTTAGGTATAGCACTAAGAAAGTCGTGGTAGATAAAACGCACATACCTATGCAGGAAAAGAATTGTGTATTCTTGGCTTTTGTGCCTTTGAGCAGCTCCACGTGAGTAAGCTTCCACGTTTTGTAATAGTATTGAAAAGACGAGTACGAAGTTTCAAAGACGAGTCTCGCCAGCACATTCAGCTGTGCTTAAATGCAAGCGTTCTGTCGTGTAAAGCTGACCCAAACAGCAGGTGCAACGGTGTTCTTGCGAACGTGACTGACGGTGTGTAATTGTGTAGGCGGATTTGATGTCCTCGGTGAAGCCGCAATATCCCTACAATGTGTTAGTTTTATTCCTCTTCGAAAATACCCTCTATGTAATATGGTCAGAGGCGGTCTGTCATGACTCATGGCTCGAGACAAGATTTTAGTCAAATGCCTCTTTCGGTCTTTGCTTTCGTGTAGCCCACCACTTGGATATATCAGCATAAATGTGGGGTCAAAACAGGCTTTACAGTGTTTTGCAGGACCTTTAATTACCTATTTTCGGCGTTCGCACTAACCTCTGGGCGCACATAAGTGCCAATTTTCAGAATCGGAGCTTTTATAAGCATTGTTCACCCTAAAATATCGCTTTCAAACGCAAATGATCACATTACAAATATTACCGGCCAGAAGCGACTGTTTTGAAATATAAGGGGTTTAACCTAGTCTCTTAGTTCAACCAACTTTAGTTCAATCAGCCAACAGCAGCATAGAGGGACGCGTTGGCCCACCTACGCCGCCACGCTGACATTGGCACAAGTGGTTGGTTAATGCGAAAGCGTAGAAAGCCGTCTTAGGGATTGAGAGAGAGAGAGAGATAAAGATGGCAAGGAAAGGCAGGGAGGTTAGAGAAGATCAAAACATACTAAAGATGTCGTGTCCAAGCGTTTTTTTGTTTGTAGTTTACTTCTTGAAGGGGCCCTTCACCACCATATGCTGAACCCTCGTTTTTCTTTTCACTCGTTAGTTGCCGTGCACTGAAGTTGGAAAAGTTTATTGCCGCGCAGACGGCAGCGATAAAAGCACTCAGCTCAAAGTCATTCAGCCAAGAAGATTCAAAGTACAATGAAGAAAGCGCATAATTTTCACTTGTTTTTCGCGGGATCAGAGACCACACTTCACCAATCCCTCTAAGTGCAAATCACCGCACATGAAATGAGGAGAACAGGTAGAGGGGAAGCTGGCACAACATTGATCGCCCATGCTTCCCGCACCGCGTTGCAAAAAATACCTGAATAACAAACAGTGTGGCACCACACTCCAGCCACTCCAAGAGAAGGTTGAGTGAGATGAGAATACCCGCCAGGCCAGCGCGGAGCACGCAGCACAGCGAAAACTTGAATGGTGGCCTATCAGCGTCTTTAAACTCTCTTGAAGCAACAACCACAAGCACACACGCATCACACCCTGTACGCCATAAATCATAAAAAATTGTTTATTGCAGAAGTGTCTACAATATCATTATTTTCAATTATTACTAAGATAATAATACCAGTGGCGTACTAGTAAGGCATTTAGCCTGCGCGGTGGCTGATGACAAAGAGTTGTGCTGATGCTTTGTAATGGGGTGGAACATTCAACAAACTACGCCATTCGCGTTGTGTGACGTTGGGTTGCCACGTTATTGTTCTAAAACGTTTTAATAATTTATTGCACATGTTGACGCATTTCTTTTTCCGACAAGAAGCCTGTATTTAGGGTCAGTTTGTAATAGAGATCTGTGCAAAAAAAAAAGTTGTGAGACTAAGCGCCTCGAGAAAATGAAGTACTGGTCCAGCCTGTTGTTCATCGTAAACATCTCCTAAGTGAATAGCCATTCGGATGATTTTTGTGCGTGGAAAGGTTATAACAGCTATGCGTTGCGTTCTTGTATACGCGTCTTCCACGAACTATGCCATTACTATATGACTTCAGCCTTCGAGATTATTTCTGAGCTGCGCTTGTGCGAACAGTGCAACTCTGTGCGATACTAATAAATACCACGATAAAATAAAATGGCGTAACTCTGTGGTAGAGCAGTATATTTCCACGCAAAGGACCCTTGTTCTATTTTCACTCTGTTATCGATGTATTTTATTAGTTTAGTTTTTTTATTATTTCGTGCGACAGTGCAAGGTTACAAACAACAGCAGCGGTGTGCAACTATATGGCGTCAGAATCATCCCTTGTGATCTCGTAATAACTTTCCCTGTAAAACAACATGTCGAGGTGAAAGACCCTTTCACCCTTTCCATGTCGCATGAGCGCACCAAAGGAGTTAGGAGCCTGTTCAGGACAGCACATAGGCAACAAGAAAAACTTGATAATTATTTATATGTGTGGTTCAACGTCCTAAGACCACCATATGATTACGAAAGGCGCCGTAGTGGAGGGCTCCCTAAATTTCGTCCACCTGGGGTTCTTTAACGTGCACCCGAATCTGAGCACACAAACCTACATCGTTTTCGCCTCCATCGAAAATGCAACCGCCACAGTCGCGATGTGATCCCCCAACCTGTGGGTCCGCAGCCGAGTACGTCAGCCTTGCGCGTGACGGAAAACGTTGTGTGCAGTTCTTTTTATGCAGACAGGCCACAGGCTGCTCGGAGGCCACCGTCTATTCAAGATAACTTTGGCGGCGTTATTTGTTTGCATTAGTATGAGAAGTATAGCAACAAAAGGTTTCTTTACCTCGAAGGTGAATAACCCAACGCATGCTTGAACTTAGGCAGCTTGCTGACGTGCAGAAACATCAGGTAAGAGCAGGGTTTCGTAAAGACGTCCGATCGCGCTATCAAAAAAGGTGAAAGGCAAAATAGCAGCCACCGCCATTATATCGTGTGTTACAGTAGTTTTTTCGTGTGTTCCTGTAGCGGTGTTTATTTTGCATTAAGTAAAACAACGCCTAAGTGAAAACCCGACAATCTTTTTTTATGCATTTCGTAGATTTATTCTCACTTTACATTCGTCCGATCAAAAGCCTGCGCTCACTTCCGCTTTTTGAGCTCGCAAGAGTTCTGGCGAGCGGGACTACGCGTTGAAGAGGTCGGCAGCTGCGGAGTGATTTCATCTCGATTTTAAAGCAGTAAATATATTCACATCGGTTCTTTGACATACGCCAAAGTTCTGCTGAGCCATCAGTTTGCGCGATCCACAAATAATAAGTGGGCGCTTAAAGAGTGGTCGATGATGCCTAGACCATGTTCACCGACTGGGGAGAAATGTTTACTTTATATGTGATTGGACCTGGCTAACACGAGCCATCCTCAACTGTGGTCTTCTGCCGGTCTCGCTATATGCCCCTGTGCAGGCCTTCTCAGCCATGCAAAAAAAAAAAAACAGTGAGTAGGTTCGACATTGAACACTTAACTCACAGAGAATAAAAGGATACCCTATTCTGTGAACCATGCTGGACAAATGGCAAATTTTGACCATGTTCAGCTGTTGGCGCATTTATGGCTTCATAAACAACATTTTTCGCTTTCTCTTTGTAGATGCACGTCATGCACGTCTTTGTTAGGAAATTATTTGCATTTGAGTAAAAGTTTGTTATTCGAACATTTACAACGCTGTAGGCCTAAAGGTGTTTTGCTTGCCTATTATCGGTGGCTAAAGCGTCGTTTTTCCAGCCTATCTTGAAGGCTTAAAGCGCCTTCTTTTATTGCCTAAAATCCAACCTCCGGATATCACTTTGCGTATATTATTGAGTTACGTTATGCAGCATGCATTCAATGTCCATTGAAACGCATTCAGTGATATAACATGATACCACTCAACACATAAAAACTAGTAATGGGTCATACACATATTACAATTCTGCTATCTGCGACAAAAGTAGCTCGTACATTGCCCTCATGAACGAGCCGAGTTCTTCTTTTACCCGTAATCATAGCCTTCGTCGAGTAGCAGTTCACACTCAAGGAAGCTATATGTTCTCGAAGAGAACGATACGACCCCCCCCCCCCCCCTTACTAATGCTGCTGCCGCAAAACGTCATTTCGAATTTCTTTTTGTAAACACGAATCGCATCATAACAGCTGCTTTTATTGTACAAACATTCTAACCACTCCTTACGAAACACACCAAACACAGTCTGTAAGGAATATGAACAGAGTCGAAATCAAAGAAAGGTGATCAATAAAGACAGTGGAATTTCGTATTCTCCATGCATTCATGCAACGGGCATTTTTTTCCCGCTCAGATTACGTGCAATGCTTGCAGAAAGAGTCAGAATGTAGCAGCAGGCTACAACACAATACTTGAATGGCTGCATGTTCATGTTATTGTGAAATGTCTTGGCGTTTGATATATGTATTATAAGGTCTGCTTGGTGGTTTTCGGCAATTCACAACTTTGACATGTCAGTGTTTTTAGGAAGTGTCCATGTAGCATAGCCCACTCTAAATGTTTTGCACGTTGCACTTTAATAACTGAAGCGACGCAATAAAACAAAGCGAAAGGAAGGACAGTAATAAATTCCTGATTAACAGATGATTTGGGAAACTTACAATGTCAGTAATTTTACCCTTATTATTGCTTCCAGAGCAAAATGAAATGAAACATTCCTAAGGCCACTTTGATCTTCTTTGTTGAGGGTAAATATTGAGCGAAAAAATTCCCACCTTTGTTTTGTTGTTTTGTTAAGAGTACTCAAAGTTTAAAAAATTGACTCACTACAAGAAAAGTGTTCAATTTTTCGCTCATGTTGATTTGAGGCAATAGCTTCAGGCTTTTAATTTAAGCAATGATAAATCTTTTTCGCGAGAGTGGTAGCAAAGTTTCTTGTTTTGGGTAAAAAATCTGCGCCTAGAGTAAGTATCATTCAATCCACAATCATATTTAGGAACAGCAGCCTTCAGCAAAGAAACATGGACTGTGCGCAAGCGGCAACGTCGTAGCTTTTACCGCTTAAGTATTCCGCAGATGTCGCACCCTTCTATCCTAGGTCAGCGAGTCAGCGTATTTGCAGAACTGGGCGGGGAAGGTAAAGTGAAGTTGCAATAACGCATTCGTTTCCCTGTTTTCCTTGAGTTGCGTTTCTGCTTGCACACCTTGTTCGTTTTGTTACACGTAGTGTCAGCATCGCCACATCCAGAGAGGCTGACGCGGTCGGGGCACATTTCAAAAAGAAAGACCACCCACTGAAAACCATCCGTTCCATCGCAGACGTAATTGTTTTGGTAGGAAAGGCGTAAAATAGTGGTGGTCGTAGAAGGCTTCGCCAGAGATGCATTTGAGGTCGCTGTTTATTTATTTATTCATATGTTTATTTGGTTTAAGTACATAGAAAAAACGAACGCAGAGGAAATGGGGAAGGAACAGGCTAACTGTCACCTATAGGGGCACAACGCCTGCCTGCTCCTTCAGAAAGGAAAGGCATAGAGGAAATCAGGCAAGAAAGAAGGAGGGAGAAGAAAGTTAGAAAAAAGGAGGCAAAAAAACACACATGCAAAAAAAAAGAAAAAAAAACAGTCACATGAAGAGTGTCTATAAACGAGTAATCATAAAGAAGGCAGGAGTCAAGGAAGTGTAGACGCTTGTGATGGAAATGCACAGTGGGCGAGTACTGCAGCCAACGTTTCGACCAGTGGCATTGTCTTATTTAAGGCTGCAACTTCATTTCTTAGCGTTTGTGGGGATACGCTTCATGCGCTCCCTTCTTATTTAATGGGAGGCACAGCTCGCCAGCTTTGACCCAGAGGTGCAGCTTGCACTTCTGCGTCACGACAGGCAGGCGGTGGCAGCCAGTGGAGCCCTGGACTTAGGGCCCCAACCATCAAGCTCATGACCCCTGTCCCACACCCTTGCAAATAAAGCTTTAGGGGCGAAGCTCCTTATAGCGGCACCCGTTCATCCCCGGTAGTATGTAACAAGTATAACATTTTGAGCTCCAAGGTGGTGCCGGTGAGAGACTTTTTCTGTGCGTTGTTGAATAATTAACAATAGTGCTCAATGTACATGACAATGGCTGCTAATGGGGAATGAGAGACACTTAAGCATTCAGCTTTTAGTTAACGCGCACGCTGCGATCCCCATTAGCAGCCATTGGCATGTACATTGAACACTATCTGACAAGAAAGGGTTGCTACGTTAAACTCGCTGGGTGTAACCTCCTTAGTTTTAGAAAGGTTTAGCGAGCGTTGAGCCGCAATGCCATGAATACAATGAACTGTTATATACCATGAATGAACTCGAGGTGGTTAAAGGTGGGAAGTAGATACGAAGCGCAAGGCGTAAGAAAGTAAAAGCCGAATTCTCCGCCTCTCATTTCCAATTAGTAGCCATTGCATGTACATTGAGCACTATCTGACAGAAAAAGGTTGCTACGTTATACTCGCTGGGCGTAACCTCCTTGTTTTCAGAAAGGTTTAGCGAGCGTTAGGCTGCAGTGCCATGAATACAGTGAACTAGTATATACCATGAACTCGAGGTGGTTAAAGGTGGGAAGTAGACCCGAAGCGCAAGCCGTAAGAAAGTGTGCGTGTGCCACCTCTCGTTTAGTCCTTGGAATGTCCGCTGGATGGCGGTGCTTCTTTATGGGGAATATATGATGAAAGATACGAGATGGTGGTACTTGGAGTGTTGAATTGATGGACGAATGAACACACAGACAGATGCATGGATGGACGCATGAACGGACGCAGGGGCGGATGCCATGGACGACCGCAGGGACGGACGCATGAACAGACGCACGCACGGACGGGCGGACGGACGCATGAACGGACGGAAACAAGAACGAATGGACGGGCGAATGCTTCGCCCCACTCTCCATCATTCACTCCATGGATATGCTGCCAATTTTTCAGGGGGAATCTTCGTTATACGGTTAAAAAAACACAAAATTAAGTAGGTCTGAAGCAAAGATAGCAATAAAACTTACTTTAAATGAAAATGCATTGGCTAAATGTAGCGATGCTGGCAACGACGGCTGACCACCTTATGCCTAACGCTATGCTTGTTTACGATTGTGCCGTGCTCGGACGACTAGTTGTTTTTTCTAGTCCGTAAGTTACCCTTCAATTAGGTCGGGTCGCATCACCCCTGCAGCCGTTGAAGCAGTGACGATGATGGCAACGCTGTCAGTCATTCCTCCCACGAGCAAGCGCAACCACAGCGGCGACAACAACCCACCACGCACGGACATGGCAGCGCCCGACAAGCGAGGCACGGTGTGGAGGGCATTCGTGTGGGGCATCGCTGCACTCTGTTGGGCGTATATATTTGTAAAGAAACACACGTTTATGAATGAGTACTGTTACAAAGGAACGCTTATTATTGCTAAACTGTATAATTTTCTACTGCGGCAACTTAGTGCTCAAAACTATTCTTCTGACCTGCATATCCTTTGGGACGAGAGTACTCGTGCCGCTGCAAAGGGAGATCGTCGAACGTCCTTTGCAAAATGCCCCGTTTACCTTCGTTTGCGTCAGTATGGCCGTGTGACACGGGCCGCATCTCCCTTGTCATACGGACGAGGGAGTTAAACGGTGTTCTCGGGCGCCCGTGTGACAGGGTATTAGATTGGCACACACCTTCAAGATGACGTTCTAGTGCAACGCACCTGGAAGTATTTTATGTTCACCCGCATAGGATCTAGTTTTACCTGCACCAGTTCAAATGCTATCGGCATGATCGATTGTGGATAGACACACAGCTTCGGGTGACGTTTTTATTCAAACGCACCTGGAAGTAACTGTGCTCATCAAATAAGACCTAGTTTTACCTGCACCAGTTTAAAACGCCATCGGCATGATCGATTGTTGATAGACGCACACCTCTAGGGTGATGTGTTAGTTAAACGCACCTGAAGTAACTATGTTCGTCACATAACATTTACTTTTACCTGCATCAGTTCAAACGCTATCTGCATCATCGATTGTTAATAGACAAAACACCTTCAGGGTGACGTTCTAGTTAAACGCACCTGAAAGTAACTATGTTCATCAGCACATAAGATCTAGATTTACCTGCACCAGTTCAAACGCTATCGGCATGATCGATTGTTGATAGACACGCACCATCAGGGTGACGTTCTATTTAGACGCACCTGGAAGTAACTGTGTTCATCACATAAGATCTAGTTTTACCTGCACCAGTTTAAACGCTATCCTCGCGATTAATTGTTGGTAGACGCATACTTTCAGGGTGACGTTCTAGTTAAACGCACCCTAAAGTAGCTATGTTCATCAAATAAGACCTAGTTTTGCCTGCACCTGTTCAAGCGCTATCGGCGTGATCTATTGTTGATATTGTCACGAACTGTACATTGGCGACATAACACAGCCTCTTAATGCTAGAATAAACGGGCACCGCAGAGACATGGCGCGAAGAAGAAATCACCTGAAGCAGCAGCACACCATTAGTATGCATCAGCTCACAGCTTCGATGATTTCGAGCTTTACGTGCATGAGTCACACTTCCGCTCCCGAAGGGATAGAAAATATACAGTCATACGTTGCTCACAAGTTTAATACACTACAGGACGTTATTAGCCTTTCAAAGGAAGCTCTTAAATTCATCCTGTGAACTGCATGAACAACTAAAATTAGTCTAGGATAAATGATACCTTTTGTGAATCCCTATTTACTATTTTCGGGTGGTGTTTACTTCTGGCATTCATAATTCAGTGATACCTGTGTCTACCTGAATACCTCTTTTCTTTTGGCTCATCCAATTTGACATGGTGTCCTCTCGTTCTCGCCCACTCCACACTCGCTTTTGCGTCTGCCCTCTCTTTTACGCCTTTGTTCAGATTGGTGCAGAGGGCACGAAACATATATATACACAGATGCTGAGGAAAAAGTCGCAGCCTTGAAGAAGACAAGTGCACTCGCGGCAGGTCGACTCTAGCAGAGGCTTTGTTTACGGAACTTTAATGACGAGCAAGATTTCAACCGAGATGAGTGCAAAAGGGCGGAAGATTACGTCACGAACAAATGCTCCCGAATGCGAAAACAGGTTTGTTAGTCCCGGCTTATAGTAAAAAAATGAAGAAAGAAATAGAAAACACATAGAAAAACGAGGTGCGAATGTGTTGCGACAACGTACTCTGAACGCAGGAAGATTGACCTGAGGAAGCGTCACGAGCCGCCAATTACGCAGATTAGATACGCATATATAAAAAAAAAGCGTGTAATCAGTGAATGGGAAATTACAATACGAAGCAAGCTGAGCCGTACAGGCCGTATCGGTTGGCTGTGGCACACGAGTGTTGTTTGCAGAGAGATGTCAGGAAGCGAAATCCCAGCCTTTTTCTACTTGTGGTTTCTGGTTCTCAGAACAAGTGCAGTTGCACCAGTATCTATCAACAGACTCGAGCCCTGTGATGCTAGCAGCATACGGAGTTATGTTGGCAGAAAAAAAAAAATAGATGCTTTGCAGTTCTCAACTTGAGCACAGGCCTCGCCACCCGGAAGGGCACCGGCCATTTTTCCATTTCTACAGACGGGTGGTGACAATGCACAAGGGAAAGAGAACGGCCACGAATGTGCGTCTATGGTGCTGCAAAGTATGCACAGGTGACTGCCAAGGTAATCGTCCTCGAACGACACAACAAATGATTGAGCATAGCACTGGTGTACATTGTCTTGTTGAATTGACTCGTTTGGTTTATCGTGTTCAACGGAGTTATGACTCTATATTTTTTGAATCAACGTCGTCAGTTGCTATAAGTAGCGCGCCGAACTGTGTCTTCTATTCTTGTGTGCTGTATCAGTCCCGCCTCTCTACATCATGAGTGCCTATAACTGGAGTGAAGATGATAACAATGTTCTAGAAGTTCTTGCGTTTGGTACACCACAAAAATACGGTTGACGTAAAGATACGCTCAAAATATTGTTCAGATGTTTCAAGTTCATTGATTGATAATACTTTGTCCATGTAAAACAGGCACAAGCCTCATTAAAAAGAAAATGAGCATATACAGCATGCTCCAAGAAACTAGAACCAAATGTTTTTCTTTCAAAAGTGGTTAACAGCAACTGCATCAAACCTACGACGTATCGTTTGTCATGTGGAGCTCGTTACACTATATTGTTTAGTGCCCTTAACAGACTTGTTATCTAAGATGTATTATGCAAAATTTTTTTAATAATCGCTTTATTATACCTCTTTCCTAAAGCCGTGAGCAGGCTTGGCTTTCCGCAATGTATGCATCAATATTGTTTTTGCTGTGATACCTACTATCCTCCACACTTTTGAAACAGTACACTTTGGGCCCAAGTAAAGTGCATA